>PVKB01006356.1:0-64930 GCA_004027205.1 Ctenodactylus gundi | reverse complement strand
AGGGAAGGGAAGGGAAGGGAAGGGAAGGGAAGGGAAGGGAAGGGAAGGGAAGGGAAGGGAAGGGAAGGGAAGAAAAAGAAAGGGAAGGAAAGGAAAGTAAAGGAAAGGAAAATATTCTAGCCACAGTTTATTCCATTAAGTGAGTAAAGGAATGAGAAGAGAGATCTACATTACATTTTATACTTTATCGGTTTTATTCTTTTAAATCTTTTAATTACTCTTTTTCCTCCGCTTTTGTGTATTTTGTGGATAAATTAGTGTATATGATATAACCCAGAAATCATAAGATTCAAAACTCAACTAAACATCAGAATTACAGAATAAACTATAAACTACTGGTTTGCACACACAGAAGATCAAAAGACCCTTGTTTGTAGAACAGTGAAGTAAATTAGAAAGACAAAAGGAATGAGCCACCGAGAATGGAGATAAAAACATAAAAAAGAATTTAAGAACTAACAGCCTAGGATATTTTCTATAAATAATTACAATTTTCATGTTTTAACTATGTCTATTCCCCTTAATAAATTGCAACACAAGATCATTTACAGGATCCAGAAACAATGACAATAAGGTATACCAAATTTTCTCTATAACATGAAGAATCAATTTTAGTGCTGAAGATCTTTCAATAAATTTATTATTCAAATGGTTACGCCTGGTTTTTTTGCATTTTTATGTCAAAAAGATTATGGACATGACATTTACTTCAACATTACAGTTTTTCCACAAAAGCTGAAAATACTAAAATGTATATCATACTTTTTGTGGTACTAGACTCTTCAACTTCTATCAGTGCTTTCTAAACTTTGATGAAGGACTAAGGTTCTTTCTCCTCCCAGTTAATCATGGAACAAAACAAAAATTACTAGTAAACTGAAATAAAATATGACACACAATTTGACAAGGCAAATATCTATCAGTTCAGAAGGTACAGATCACTCTGCTGTTTGGTATAAATATTAATTCTTATTTTCTATCACACAGGAGACGCAAACTAAACACTGGTGAAATATCAATGGTCCCAAAGACCACCTTCTTAGTGGTATCCAAGGCGGAGTAATATAGCTCTATAAAAATATCTAAAATCATTACTGTAATGACGTATATTAGACAAGTACTCCCACTGAGCTCCATCTCTAGCTCCAAAATCTAGCAGTGTATTCTTTTTACCCCATTTGATGGATATATACATGTGTAATATATATGTTTACATTGAACTTGGATATTTTGTGCACATATATATAGTTTCAAAATTACAAACACTTCTCTTCTCCCTTTTTGGCCTTCCCACACCCTTCCTCTTTCCATTAGTTTCCACTATCACCCCACTTAGCTCTACAAAATGACTGTATTCTGGATTTCTCATATTAGAGAAACCATGTGATATTTAACCTCTGTTTCCTCTCATTTTTGCTTTGCTATGGCTGGGAGATGGAACCCAGAACCCTCATGCATGCTAAGCAATTGCTGTCAGCAAACTAAAAGTCCAGCTTCCACTAAGGTATATGTTATCATGACTATAAGGTAAATAATATTAAACTACTTTTGACAATGCTTGAAAACTCCAACACATAGCCAAAAAGGGAAAATTATTGTGAAATATTCTAGAAATATTTAGTTAAAATAGATTTTTGAGATAAAATGTGATTTTATTTATATCAAATTTAAAGATACATAAACTGTAATTAGTTGTTTATACAAAATTGTAGAATCAAAGATACAAACCAACCCACTGTGTACAAATTCTTCCAACTATCACAAATTAGATGATAAAAACATACAATTCTCATTCCTATTTTATGTATATCAAATGTTATAAAACACTATGCACAATTGATCAATTTTCATTACTCAAAGTAGATTTATATGATGCCTGATTAACTACCTTCCCTTATCTTTGTCACCTTAGGGTAACAAATGCAACATGACCTATTTTAGCATATTCTGTAAGAAAATGTCTGAAGTATTAGGTACAGGTTTGTATCAAATGATGATAATAATGGACCACAGCCAAAACAAGAAAAATTAACCACCCCCCCCAAAAAAAAAAGTCAAAACAGTAATTTAAAAATAAAAAAGAACTTTCAATAATTTTATTAAACTCTATTGATTTTTTTTTCATTCAGCTTCTAATAATACAGTGAATGGTCCATACTTGATTTGTAAAGAAATTCTTACACTAACAAGGTATATTGAAGGCAAACACAACACAATTAATAATTACACTGAGCAAGGCTGCCCAAGAATGTGTTAATTTTGAACATCTGAACGTATATTTTGAGGACAGAACTTGTTATGGTTTAAATACATAGCTTTCCTCAAAGCCTTGTGTTTGTGGATGTCATGGATTACCTATGGATATCTTGTCCTAGTGAGAAGGGGGGCCTGGCTGGAATGGGTGGATGCCTGAGGCTTGACCTGGATGGGTATGTGCTGATTCAGCCCTTTTTCTCTATTTCTAGTTTTCATATCCCCATGGCTTGTACAGCCTATCTCCTGGTCTTTCTCCAGCTGCTGCCTCCATTGTCAGTATCCACTATTGCTGGCTACCCATAAAACTGAAATCTAAAATAAATCTTTCCTCCCTTAAATTGTGATGTCAGGTTTTGGATCAGCAATGAGAAAATAACTAAAATAGAAATCAAGTATGTCTATGCAATTATTATACTTTTTAAAGCGTAACTGACAAAAATTTATGAAATATGCTTCAGAAATTTGTTTTGAAAATAGCAAATGAAGGATGTATAAAATTTACTTTCAAAATGTATTTTGTGTTAGTGTTATTTTTATCTTGAGTCAAAATAGCTACACACAAATAAAATGTTCTTTTTAGAAAAAGTTAATCTAAATATTCTGAATATTTTTAATTGAAGATTCTTTACATGGAATCTGAAACATATTTTATGCAAAAATTTCATTTTTACAAAGTAATACAATTACATTTCCATGTCCTGAGAATGATAGAAAAAGTTAAAAAAAAAAAACACTGACAACACATGTTACAAAGAACAATCTCTATTGGTTAAAAATGTTTCATTTGAAATGTTTATGTACACTGGAACTTCATATAATTACTTACTACTGAAATCTTCTTCCTGTTATGTAATACACCTATTGAAATAATTTAAAATAAAAATTATTAATATAAGTTTAATTAAAATATACAAGGGTAACTGAAGAGATACATGATTAGAAGATATTGATAATTTATTTTCTCAGATTTTTATTAGTATATGGTTGTGATAAATAATTATTACATTCATGTTGGGGAACTGGTATACATACATAGTGTATCTTATTTGTTTTTACAAACCTCTTCCCTCCCAGCCATTTCAGATCTCCATCCCAAGTTCAAGTTTAAATTCATTGAGCATATCTTTAGCAAAATGTTGAATTTATTAGGTTTATTTTTCAGTGAAACAATTGTTATTTATAAGGGGCTACATTTGCTTTACCTCACTGAAGCTATCTGCAGTCCATCAATAGCTCCAGATGTTGCTACCAAAATCTTGCCTCTTAAAGTATGCATTATTTAATCAAAATCTATATGATGTAATGTCCTTTTGTCTTCAAAGATCAAGATCAAGGTATGCTCTCATTTTGGATCAAGATATAAATATATTTACTCATGATTTTTGCTACATATTTCATGTTAGGGATTCATATTTAAAAATTTAGAAAGATCACACTTTCCCATAAAACATGAGGTATATGATGACTGCACCAAGTATCGGAAAAAGTTTTGAAAATACAAAATATGAAAAAATACAGGATGATATCATTAATGACAAGGAAGGTTAAAACAGACCATCTCTGTTTTTAAATGCTACATAAAATTACACTTAAAAATAATTTTGCACAAAATGTATATTTAGAGTGATTAACCACTGTGAGATAAATACTTATGTTAATCAAGCCTATTCTTCATACTCAGAATTGTATTTTTCTTTCACTTAGAGTTTCTAGAAAGTAGAATCCACAATGCTTAAAGAATCTGGAATAAAATTTCTGAGCTGTAGTCTTACATTTACCTAAACTTATCACCTTATGGCTCATTTTCCTCACTCCAGCTGGTGAAAATGAAAGGAGCTAAAAATGCATGCAATGGGCTTAAAAAATTGTAATAGGTACTACATAAGTTTTGATACTATTATTATTATTAAAGTGTCTATAAATTCTTTTTATGGATGATTTTCCAGTTTCCTGTATTTTCTTTCTATGATTCTAAATACATTTTCCTGTGGTTATAATTAAGTGCAAACATTTATACACAGCTATTTCAAATCACATCTCTGTGTCAGCCAACAAAGCAGTTTTCTGAATTTCATGAAATTCATCACCATTCATCAGTATATAATTTTGGATCAAGGTACAGGCAGTTAGTGGATTGACCCAGCAGCCATCTTCAAACATGGAACAGAGAGTTTCTTATTGCTTAGAATGTGAAAACTATGCATGCTAATCATTGACATTGTAATCTAATCACCAAATGACAAAAAAGCATCATAGAAGCAAATCTAAGGGCTAGGCCTAATTACATTACTATTCAGTAGCTTCGTGGAGAAGACAGGCAAGTTGCTGCCATCATTTATACAACCAGACACTTAATAGACAATTCTAGGCCCCATTCCAAATGTAACTAGAAAGCCAGTAGTTGCGTATTTCAAATCAAGACCATTTGTTAGAGAATTAACTAAGAGGCTCTGGGAAGTCTAACTGAAACTCTAATTCCTATGATCTTTAGGCAACAGCAGTCGCAAAAGGGGAATTATGATAATGTAGTATGCTACCCAAGAAAGAGGTCAGGTGTAAAGTCAAATATAGTTTACATTCATTCTCTGCCACTTGCTAAGTGGAAGAAGTGAGTGACCTAATTTTTCAGTTCCATTATCTATAAAATGGAGAGCCTAAGACAACAACGTTACAGGGCAGGGACCATGTAAATACTAGAGAGAAAGGCTACAGAACACACACACACACACACACACACACACACACACAGAGAGAGAGAGTGAGAGAGAGAGAGAGAGAGAGAGAGAGAGAGAGAGAGAGAGAGAGTGAGTATTTAGCAATTGGGCTAGTTTTTATTGGTGATCATGAAGTGGTTAAAAAAATTAAGGGGAAAATGAGCATTTAAACATTATACAAAATGGCAGTAGTATTCTCAACAACATGGAGATAGTGCTATACATTCATATCAGTGCCTTGCACACACAAGGCACACAGAACTAGTTATTAGGATGCTGACAGTAATGGTGCAATTTATAAAAAAAGTGAAATGAACAATTCATAAACATCTGCCTCTCATGCAAGTATGGATGGCACAGATCCTCACTTAAAATACAAAATTTCTGAAAATAAAATGTAATACAAAGCATTCAGCAAACTGTAAACTTTCAGTGACTCATGAGCCAAAAGCATGCAACATAATAATTAATAAAATAAAATATAGTGTATTAAAAACATCCTTCATTCCTTCTACCTTGTGCAGCCTTTTTCTGCACAGGAGATCTCTGCTTCATATCTGACTGAATTATCAAATAAGTACACACATAAATATGTACATTTAACATCACAGTAGCTCTTGACTTTTTGAAGGCCAATTAGAATACTATTTTGTGAACGACCCACTAATTTAAAAAAGAGATGTAGCACATTCTGGTGTTGCTACTACTGCTGAATCCTATGGTGGGTGATGTAAAGACAATGCTTTCAGACTAGGGCTGTAGCTCAACAGTTAGAGTGCTTTCCTAGAAAGTACAAGGTCCTAGGTTAGATTCCTCAGCAATATACATGTCTGGCGTGGTAGCACACTCTGTAATCCCAGCACTCAGGGGGCTGAGGCAGGAAGATTGCCAGAAGTTCTACGACAACCTGGGCAATGTAGTGAGTTCAGGAACAGCCTGGACTACACAGAAAGACTATGTCTCAAAAAAAAAAGGAAAAAATAGCCTTTAAAAATGCATTTTGAAAGACTAGAGGAGAGGTTCACTGGTAAATCAATCAATATAATATATACTTGTGACCAAGCCTGCTCAGTCAACGGGTGCTCGAGTGGGAGAGTGCGGATTAAAAAATAAAAAACATGGACTCTTGCAAGGGACACTGAAAAAGACACTTTATTTTTTACAGTTTTTCCTCTTATACCCCAGTTGTTTACAGGCTTCCACATTTCCCCATCAATGCCTGCTAAGAACAAAGAGCAGGCCAAGGTATGCTTCTACATTTCCCTATCAATGCTTGTTAAGAACAAAGAGCAGGCCAAGGTGTGAGGAAGAACATCAGGCTTAGGCTTAAAGTACAGGTAGTAAATAATTCTTTGTGGGAAGGAACTCTGCCAAGGTCTGCGATGCTGAGGCTCTTGGGCCCTGAGGGCCCCAACATACTTGTTAGAAACAGCTCATAGGAAATTTACCTGTTCAAACAAAGGATGGACATAGAGGCACGGATGACAGGGTATGAGGCTCTAATTTTCTTTCTGCAAAAAGGATGACCTCCCACGTGCAAGTGGAGAGAGGCACATGGAAAACATGGCCGGTACAGACTTAAATCCCTAGGTCGCAGGTCCCAACCCCTGCCTTTTCCTATTGGCAGGATGCACAATTGTCCCGGTACGGTGTAAGGTATTGGTTCAAGACCAAGTTTATCACAAAGTCATTACTTTATCCCTCCCTTCCCTTTCCGCCTTTGTCTGGTCACCTGGTCTGGTAAGGCGCAAAAATGTAAAGATCCACCACCTTGAATAATGTGGCACTGCTACCACTAGGTGACACTCACATACTTACCCTGTGTGAAGCCTTGGGTTCAATTTCTGTATTTAAAAATACAAATTTTTTTCAGAAATCTATAATGCATTGCATATAATTCATTAAAATCTAATTCTGTGGATATAATTACTCTGTAAAAGTAATTTAAATATTTAAAAGTAAATTATATATGTATATACACTGTACACATGTATATTTATTATTTGTACAATTCTGATGATATAAAACAAGATAACATATAAAGGAATGAGATTCCTTTGAAAAGCATATCGAAGTATCTCCCTTGAAGTGTGTACTGTCAAACTGATACTGACTTCAAAAATACATAATTATAATGAAGCAGACATTTTTAAAAAAAATGTATATACTGAGAATTGAACCCCAAAGCTTCACACATGCTAAGCAAATACTCCAACACTGGGTTGTATCTCTCTACATATCTCAGTCCTTTCAATTTTTTTTTTTTTTTTTCATTTTGAGGCAGTCACACTACTTGTCCTAACGGGCCTCAAACTTCAGATCCTCCTGCTTCATCCTAAATAGCTGGGGTTATAGGTGTGCATCAGCAAGACCAACTCACAATGCCTTACTAATATGTACATTTGCCTTTGTGTGAATTTCTCCTAGGAGCTCAAGTAGAAGCTTATAAAACACTATATTTTATTATCATATTACATGTTATAGCATCATGAGTTACTGAAAGTTTAGAGTTTACTGAATGTTTTGTACTACATTATTTGTAGTAAGATAATATTAGCTGTCAAATAAAGAGAAGTAACATGAAAAGTAAAAGTCGGCAACAAATTATAGAAATAATGATAACTACATATTCAGAAATTATCACGGTACCAAGATGCACTCATGTGCACATACAGAATGGAGGTTGAAAGGGGAAGAAACATGGCACCAAAACTACTGGTCTGTTGGTGTTATAGCATCATTTCCCATCCCAATAATACATAACATTGAAGTGAGACTTTTCTGATAGATTTCCAAGCTACATTCTAGGCTCAGGTGAACCCTGCACTGAAAACTACAATTAATGTATTCTTTTAAAATTCCCAGGTGGCTCTCAATTTTATGTAAAAACCACAAGATTACAAAAGAAAAGCCACCAGTTATTAAATATGGTTTGAGGCAGCTCTGTTTACAGAAGGCGAACCTCACAGAACATATGAGAGTATGATGGCCATTCTTATTTTTCCAGATGACACATGGAAGGTTTTAGAATTCCAGCTGCAGACCCAAAATATAAGTCTAGATAAGAGCAATTCAAAATTTATATTATTTATCTCCCTGAAGCTAAAAAGGTTTCATGAAGTTTACAATTGGGAGTAGAAGCTCACAAAAAGCCAGTAAGTTTTTCAACCAGCAATAATCCACATTTTCCTATATATCAAAAAATATCAAATGATTATTGCTCCTGAAAAAGTTTTAAATTGCATACATGGTATTTTTTATTTCAGAGACCAAAGTGTATTTGCAATACTGATTGAGTCTTTTTAATGTTTTAAGTTATTATTTTTATTAGGTGAGTGCATGTGTCTACACACATAGGTCTTCCAAACTCAAACTTAAAGCACAATATCTCCTAACTCCTAAAAGAATGGGAGTTTTAAATAGCAATCTTCCAGCCAAATGGCGTACTTCTTTCTTCCTCTCTATTTTAGGCTGAGGTGCCACACACAGCATGAATCTCATTTACACAAGGTTGACATTCTTAGGTCACCAAGTCAAAGGATCCTTTTCTACTATAAAAGAAGAATTTCAAGCCATATTTGGAATCTTTGCTTTAAAACTGCCTTATTTTGTTAAACATTTTTAGAAAGAAATAGTAACTGGCCAACGTCTTTCTGTTAATTATTTCATTAATAATCAGGTTTTTAAAAAGGAACATCATAGCAAATCTTATGGAACTTAAAAGGAAAAACAAAGTGAAACAGGGGGTTAGGGCTGGGAGGGAGGGAAAGAGGGGTGGGTAAAGGAGGGACAAAAGGAGAGTGGGGAAGTCCTTGTCACTTTGACAAGGTATGTACGTGCACAAAATGCTAAACTTCATTGTAAACCTTAAATTTAGCACTTATACATATCAATAAAATGGAGAAAACAAATTTTAAAAAGGAACATAGTAACACTTTTATAGATGCGGAAATTGAAGATTGAGACAGAAAAAGTGGGGATTTTAGGCAGACTGTCATACTGTTTTCCACTGTGGCTGTACCGATTCACATTTCATCAACATCATATGTATGTTCCTTTTCTCCATAGGATCTCACTCTGTAGTCAAGGATGGGCTCAAATTTATAATCTTCCTGCTTCAGCCTCGCAGACTTCTGGGATTATAGGCAAGTGCAAGCATAACAAGAACAGCATTTGATTTTCTTTTCTTTCATCTTTCTCTTTCTTTTTCATGTTCTTCATTTCTTTCTTTCTTCCTTTTTCTTTCTTTCTTGTTCACTACTGGAGATTGACTGGAAGACCTTTACACCAAGCTACAACCCCAGTTTTTTTTATTCTTTATTTTGAGATATGGCCTTGCTAAATTACTAAATTGCCCAAACTGGGCTGGAAATCCCAAATGCAGGAAATGCAGGCATAAGAACAAGGCTGACTCTCTTTTGTCTTTTTGACAATAGCCTCCTAAATGGGCAGGAGGTGACACCTCTTTGTGGTACTGATCTGTATTTTCCTGGTGATTAGGGATTCCATGCACTTCTTCAAATACCTTTAGGCCACTTACTTGTATATCTTTTTTTGAGAGAAGTTTATTAAGAGATGGAGGCTTTGTTCATGCTACTCTTCCCCTCAACTTTCAAAGGACTATCCAATCTTCAAATTTCCTCACTGATTGGCTTCTTTTGGCTCACGACCTTCAATATATCTTATGTTTAAATACCATGACCATAAACTCTTTACCTACTACAATTCCTCATTTCCAGGTACATGTGTTTTCATTTCAACTATCAATTATCACTGCCAGTCAGATTAAGTCTAAAACTCTTTTTTGATCTATTGACACTTTAAACTTCTCACTTAAAACAGTAAATTTAATTATACTTTACCTTAATTTAAATTTACTAATAATTCCCTTTTTGATCAGTTTTTCCAGTATCTCATGTACACAGTTCTGATGAAATAATGAAAAGCGTCCTCTTAAAATGATTATCTTCTGAGAGACTGAGCAGAAAACACTTTACTAGCCATTCACACAACACTTTCTGAAAATATCATGAGAAAGGCTGGAGTAACCTCTGGATCACATACACAATCATGCCCTAATCACTGACTCAATCTGGTACAGATCTGCAAACATGGAAGCCTCTAGTGTGATCTCTTCCCCTAGTACTTCCCACAATGCTGAGAAGAATTGATACCTATTATGATTGGATCATGTGCCCAAAGACTATACGCTGACTAATCTAACTAATCTAATACTAGTCATCTAACCGCTAATACCTCAAAATATGATTCTATTTACACATAGTGTCTTTAAAGAAGTAATGAAAATGAAATGAGGTCATAGGTATAAGGCCTAGTCCCCTAAGACTGATGTTTTTATACTATATGTTAGGAAAAGAAAACTGAGACACCAAGGGGACATGAACACAAAAGAAAAGACCATGTGAGGACATAGTGAAAATATGGTCAACTGCAAACTAAGGAGACAGGCTGGAGAAGAAACAAACCTACCGATACCTTAATATTACACTTCCAGTCCCTAAAACAATATAAAGGTTAAGTTTTTGTTGTTTGAGCCATGTATTTTGTGACGTTTTGCTGTGATAGCATAACACCGAGCATTTATTTGTTGATTTGATTAAAATAAATAATCTTCCTTCATTCTTTTTAATTGTTCAGTGTGGCAAGAAAATCACTGCTCTAATATCCAGCCCCAAAGACATTAAATTTATTCCTCAAGGTAACTCTTTTTTTCAATTAGCTTATTCCTTCAAGTAATACGTTTCAAGTAGAAGTTAAGGAATATGCAAAAGACAAAATTTCTACACAAAATAGTAGCACTGGATTTTTTCCCTGTAATACTTTTCGTAAGTGTCAGTAAGGATCATGCAGTATTTTCAGCCACCTGGCCTTCCTCATTACAAGTCACTTATTTTTCTAGAAATTCTAATAATAACAGTTATAGAGGGGCGAGTCCTGGAAACCATCATGTTGTCACTTTACTTGGCTTGAGCCAAGGGAACAAATGCACAGTAATAGTGTTTTGAATACATTACCTGTGCCTGGTGAATTTAAAGATATTTGGTAATATTGGCATATTTTATTGAGCACAAAAATAATAACTGGTATAAAATGAAAAGTCTATTTTTGTGAAATCCTAGTTTACCTAGCATATAAAGTTATATGAGAATAATCTAATGGGTCAGAAGTGGAGGCTTTTAGAGTTAGACTGACCTTAAATTTTCTCTCTTTTTTTTACAAGGCCTCCCATCATAACTGACTGACTTAATCCCTTTGAGCCTCCATCACAAAATCTATAAAATAGAAATAACAAAATAGTTCTAAGGACAGTTGTGAGAAAAAAAAGAATCTGCTTTGCCTAGTCTTCATTTAGAATTCAAATATGTTTTCCACATCATTTTAACAGAAACTCTTTAATTACTGAAATCACATCTTCAAAGAGAATTATTTTTGAAAAACAATTACATAAATACCCACATAGACATCATAAACAAATTGGAGACAACAGCTAAACAGATGGTCTACACAAAACTATACATTTAGGAATTCCCCAAAATGAAAAAGGAGCAAAGTAACACAGTAATACTTTGGGGAACACAGTACAATGAGACAACATTTTTCTAAGAACGAACAAAAAAAGTAGACAAACCTAAGGCAGAAATACTTAATCTAGATACAACAGGTAAGCAGGACTATACAAAAGTATACTGATATAATCTGTAAGCAGTAAAATACATATAACTAAAATACAAGCCTGTATGCAATCAAAAAAGACAGTTATATGTGTGATATTTGTAAAAAAAAATCTAGTCCCCTTTTTAAGATAACCAAAGAACATTAATAATCTTGTCCCTTGTCTTAAGATAATGACAAAATATTATAGATTTTAAATCATCAAAATCAACATATTTTAAATCAAATAGAAACACACATGCATACACAACACAAATATATATATATATATTTATAATATTTATATATAAATGCACACACATACACTACACACACACACACACACTTTCTTTTTTGTTTGTTTTGTCTTTCAAGCTGGAGTTTGGCCTCCCAAAAGTCAATTCTGGGAGCTGGAGGAATGGCTAAGCAGTTCAAGTGCTTTCCTAGCAAGCACTAAGTCAAGCACTAAGTACCCAAGTTTGATTCCCCAGCATCACATAAGCTGGGCATGGTGGTGCACGCCTATAATCCCAGCACTTGAGAGGCTGAGACTGGAGGATTGTGAGTCCACGGCCAGCCTGGGCTACAGAGTCAGACCCTTTCTCAAAAAAAGAAAAAAAGAAAGGAAGAAAAAAGAAGAAAGAAAGAAAAAGAAAGAAAAATAAAAAAATAAAACTGGGCTAGAGATGCAGTTAAGTGCAAAAGCTCTGGATTCAATCCCTATAACATATAGGACTGAGAGAAAGAGAAGAAAGAGAAAGAAAGAAAGAAAGAAAGAAAGAAAGAAAGAAAGAAAGAAAGAAAATAGTGAATTCTGATATTTACTCAAATCTTTAGTGAAATACTGTGAACATGTATCTCCACATGGAACCTTTGTAGTCTCCTTACTAAAGTAGGACAATCCAACATGGATGATCTGTTTTGATTACTTTTCAAATTTTACGAAAGTCACACAGAATGCCAGAGATTAGTAATTTTTTTTAAAAATTAGTTCACTCACTCACACACACACACTAGTGTATATATACACACATACTTACGCAAACAAAAACAATTCAGCTGTAGGAATGAATAGAGTCTGCAAGTACTATGGCAACTACTCTCAGTTTTCCCAGAAATTGTGAGCCCTTTGAACAGTGCAATGTTTTATTCATCCTATGTATTAGTTAAACACATTGCGTTAATTGTGTCTAATATCAAACTAATTCCAGATACTCAGGAAGCTGAAATAGGAAGTACAAAACCTGGCAAAGCAACTTAGACTCTACTCAAAATATAAATTTATGATGTGAGTGTGCACACGTGTAGGCCCAGCACTCGGGAGGCTGAGGCAGAAGGACTGCCATGACTCCAAGGATAGCCTGGGCTACATAGTGAGATCAGGAGCAGTCTGGACTACAGAGTGAGACCCTATTTCAAAAAAAAAAAAAAAAAAGAAAGAAAGAAAGAAAGAAAAGGAAATAAAAGAAAAGAATACACACACACACGTACACACACACACACACAATTTTATGAAAAGCTCTGGAATTACTGCTTAGCTGTAGCTACAGCATTCATCTTACACGCATGGGGCTCAATCTTCAGTGCTGGAGGAAAAGAAATGAGTGGTTAAGCTAATGATTTAATGAATGACTAACTTAGATTATAATTATTTCTATGCAGCATAAAATCCAGAAAACAATAGAAATAGGTAAGTATAATGTGCTATGTTTCCTACCTATGACTCCCAAGTAATCTATATGCAGTGGCTCTTTTACTATTTCAGTCATTCACAAAACAGTATTTTAGAGAATATAATCAGTTACCCAAAAAATGAGAAAACACAGATATATCATAAAACAACAAATTATTTCATGCAAATTGTTACATAAGTCTCAATGTCTTCATTCCCAATCAAATGAGCAATAAATAGTGTCATTAGTTTACTTCTCATGTTCATCTCTTCCTTCCTGCAAATAGCTAACAATTGCTTGTTGTGTGGCTGGAAATAATTAATTTACAAGTATTCAAGGAAATGATACCTCTATTCTCTTCCCATGGAGTAATCTTTTTATGTTATTTGTTTCAAGTGATTCTCAGCTATTAATGATATTTTACTAAAAAGTCATCACTTGCAATAAAGGCTCAAAATCAGGTAAGGGTTATAAATGTGGTTAAAATATAAAAGAATAGTTTTAACAGTCTGAACTTAAATAAAAAGGATATTTGGAATTTTTTCTATAGGTTCCAAAAGCTCATGCTAATGTAAGGAAAATATTCTACAAAAAGCAACAAACAGAAGAATTTATGTGGGTTATGTCAAGCCATCTTGAAAGATATGTACTTCTGAGAGTACTCACTACAGATCACACATTTACATATGATTTTATGTGTATTTTGTAATCTCTTGATAAGTTCAACCAAGTTTTTCTATTGGCAGTAGATATAAGAAGACTATTTCTTTAGTTGAAAACTGGCGAAAGTCCCAGGATTGTTTTTACACCAAAAATATAAACAAAACTGCTTGCATACATATAAATTAAATGGTTCAACTTTGAAATAAAATAAGCTTCAAAAAATACAGTACTACATGTTCTTTGAAATAGCAACAAAAAGAAAGAAAAATAACTAAAATAGTCATATGGGCATGGCAAATTAAAGACTATAGTGGAATGGTAGAGACCCATTAAAATCCCCACATTTCTTTCACAGGAATAAAAAAACTGAAAATCTATCTCAAAATAAAATTTATGTAAATTTAGAATGTGTCATAAATCATTTTAAGGAACAAACAGCAGTAATGTTAAATAAATGTGCAAAAGATGAGAATTACTCCTTCAGTTTGACACTATTGGAAACTAAATATCAGTATTATTTCCAAAACCTATTCAAAAGCAATTCCCCCAAATACACACTAAGCATACCTATTTGTACTCTTACGTAAGATGAATTCTCTTCAACTCACATGCATAACACACCTTGTTAGAATTGTACAGGAAACAGTCACATATGTTTAAGTATGAAATACCAAATAATGAGAACTAATGAACAGAAATTCTATGTTCACATTTCAGTATCCAAATTCTACTGACTTATTAAATTTTGTTCAAAAACATTAAATCACTTTAACTTAAAAGACTATGTAAATTGTTCAACGTTCTACAAATTTGCAGCTTTTCTTTCTACATATTGTCATTAAAATGTTGTTTGATTTTATGCACTTCATAATGAGTAACATTTTGCATTTAAATTAACAAATGGAAATTAAACCTTGAATTAATAAAAACAAGGATACCATTTTTACCTTCCACTTCTTTTTACATCTTAGAAACTTTATCACTGTTAATTCCATGTACTGTAAATTCCATTCTAATACAATACATAATATTTCATTACACAGAGAATGATGAAAAAGTAAATTTTAAAGAAATACTTATTGGATAAATATACATTCATGAAATAATGGGATGGCAATATATCCATAATTACTATATATAAAATATTCATAGTTTGGGAATGTTACTTATGTAAATATCAAAAATTGAAGATCATTCAATAATTAATTAAAATGTGCTAGTCTGTTCCTCTTCCTAAAATTAAGAATGAATTTTCAAGCATTAGAATTTTATATTCACAATTTTTAAAATAGCTAAACTGCTAAAATACAAAACCAGTATAGTATTTTTGAATAACAAAATTAAATCTATTTTATCAACCCTTTCTTTGTTAAAAACAAAAATCATTCTATTTTCTTAAGTAGCAAATGCTGAAATAGTTGTGGTGCATACATGACGGGATTTTCAATTTTCCTTAGCCTTTCTCTTAATGAAAGTTTACACAGAATAACCTAAATTGAAATAAAAAGTAGTAACTTCTATGTAAAATCATTTTTAATTTGTAATTCGTAAAGCTTTCTTAAAAGTCAATCAATCTCTAAAGACAGACTTGTTTTGATAACACAAAGCTTTTAATACAGAGTCTACAGATCATTACTGCTATCTTTTATTAAGCTCAGAATCCAGTCATTTTGTTTGGTGCACTCCATCATAAATATTCTTAACAATAAAGTTAAATATTTGTAAATGGCAGCAATTTAACTGCTCAATGTTATTGCTGGGATCTTATGATATTCTACAGTGAAACTGTTATGAAACTTTGAATAAAAGCAGAAAACTTCAGCTTGCTTAAAGTTGAAACTTAAGAATATTTTTTTGAATTATGTCATGAATTTGACAAAAAATAGACTTATAATAAGCTTAGGATTTTTTTCAAAGTCCTCAAAATGAATGACTAAAATTATTTTTTGAAAGATCTCATGAACTCAGAGTAGACAATTACCATCGGTTTTAACTGGCAGAAAAACTCAAGTACTTTTCACAGCATTTACTATGGGAGCAGACAGGGTAATAAATAACTTTAATTCTCAAAACCAACCTCAACTTTCAAGGTGAGAGCAATGAGAATATTAATGTATATATAGAAACAGTTTCTCAACATTGAAGACCTGTACCAATGTAAGATTACTTTGTCAAGGTAAGTTATTACCTGAACACCTACTGTATTTGGGCCTACCCCTTCCTTCCTGCTTCAGAAATTATGTCTTCCTTTCTATATCCTTAGAAATAATGTCTGTTAAGTGTAGTAAGAGATACTGCAAAGACCTTTTGCTTTCAGTTGCCAGCAACATCTCAAGAAACAGAAAGTTCAGGGCTACTGTAAACACCTAGAAAATGTAAGTGCATTAAGCCAAGAATGAGGGATAAAAATACTATTTAATTTCAAAATGTTTACAGCGTACTGCGTGTGCATCAGGTGCTTTTCAAATGCTGGAATGCAACATTAAGATGATAGGAGGCAGCAGGTATCCAGTAGGCAACCAAAACAACATAAGGTACATTTTCAGGCAAGGATAAAAATACAAAATAAGACTTACAACTTCTACTGTAGGTCCCATCTACATAAGACAAGGCTGTGCAAGGTAATCCTGACAGAAAATAAATACTAAATATATGGTGATTGTTTGGTTGATTTTCAATATTTTATTATGTTTGGTATCCATCCTTCAAATACAAAGAAGATAGAAAGTCAACAGTGCTGCAGCACTACATTCTTCATAAAAGAGCTAGAAACTCATACTAGATAAAGTTTTCTGTAATGTCACATAAAACACCACAAAGAAGGGAGACGTGGAACAAACTGGTTTGGTTAAAAGGATGTGGAGAAGAAAATGAGACTAAGAATAGAATGTTCCACCTGTGCAAACTTCTATTTTTTTTTTTTTTTAACACTTGTGGACCTTAAATCCATAGAAAACAGACTGGCTTGGTACCGAATCTTCTATTGCATGTTCAAATAATTTCTAAAACTAAGCTGGTAGTCAAAAGGTGCTACTCTATATGAATTCACCCCTTAAATGTATTATTCTGTACTCTAAATAATAAATAGACTCTGCTACACCCAGGAGAGTTCTCACTAAACCTTAGATATCAGACAAATGCCCCCAAAACAAAGCCTAATCCATGTAGATGGTGTCATTTTTGACAACAGCATTATTTATTTACTTCTAGAAACATATTACCAATGAATGGACTAGAAAAGCAAAATGAGTAAGAGTGACTATCTTGATTCTAAGGAACAATAACTATCAAGATAAGCTCAATATTTCTTAGTCAATTGACCATATTTTGAAATTGCTTTGCAGCAAAGAAATGAACTTGAATAGATTCCAATTTATATTCTTAATAAAAAGTGAAAGCTAAAATCGAAACAATCAGAAAGTATTTTAAAAGTCTATCTTGGCTAAGTGCTGATGAGGAACAAGATGTCAAAAAGAATTTTAAAATATCACATAGTCTTGAGACTTCTGAACCCTCAGATTAGCACTAAACTATGTGGCAGCCACTAGCACAGAAGCAACTGAAGTGTATAAACATAAAATACAAACTAGATTTCAAAGATGTATTTCAAAATGCAGAGTAGTAATATTTTATTGATTATATACTAAAATAATTGTTGATACATTGGGTTATGTAAAATGTTTTACATGAAGCAGTTTCATCTGTCTTGCTTTATTTTTAATGTATCTTCTAAAAAATATAAAATAACATATGGTTGCTGTTGTGAAGTGTATTGTATTTCCACTTGACAGTGCTGAACTAGACAACGCTTTGCCATGGCCATTGCTGCCCTCCTCTTCCTTCTCAGTTTCCCCATCCTTTCTCTCTCTGTATATTTTTTTTCTTTTTGCCCTTTTTTCCCTAAAATTATACCAATGTCAGTAAAGAGACACTGGATACAAAATAATAAATATATAAAATACTGCAAACGTGATGGAATGGGCTCGGGAATAAAACAAATAATTTTCATGCTACTAGTTCACTGATCTAATTTATTACTACAATTATTTTTACCCAGTCTAAAAAAAAATCTAAAAACATATTTTTGAATTCATTTTATATTTTGTACACTACTTATATAAGTTTTCACTATAATATTTTTCTTTGAAAATCTGTGTAATATTTCAAATGAAAATTCCTTTTCTCAAACAATACACTATACATGAAAGCAAAGATGTGTGTGACACAAAGTCAGAGAAATCACATTTTGTGTGTTTTTCTGTTATTTTCTTCAAAACTCCATCATTTCTTTTCATCTCCCAATTTTCTTCCCAAAATATTTGCTGTAAATCTTCTTATTGCTATTTTCCTCCATCTTGGCCCCTTGCATTGTTCCTTCTACTCATCTTCTCTGTATGATCTCATGTATTACTGACTTTTAGGGGGGGGAAAAACAATAAAAAATACTGACAGTCAAACCTTCAGCCCTGAAGAATTTAGTCAGTTACTGAAGCAGAAAGAAGTGTACTGAGTTCCAAACATTCAAAGTGTCTTACTACAATCACCTATGTTTCTCAATTCCTGTAACTTCATGCATTTTTCATTTTGCACCATTTTCTTCCCCAAAATGTTGTTGGTTCCTGGAGGTAGTTCGTGTGTGTGTGTGTGTTTGTGTGAAAGAGAGAGAGAGAGAGAGAGAGAGAGAGAGAGAGAGAGAGAGAGAGAGAGAGAGAGAGAGAGTTTTGCCATTACTAGTTTTAAATACTTTTTAAAATCATAACAAAAACCCACTGACTTAGATATAACACATTCCCACTAAGTATTAGCTAAAGTCCAAAAATGAACAATTATGAAAAACTGGAATGAGGAATCAGAATTGGACCTTACTGAAGCACAGTTCTAAATGAAAACACTGTTGGTTTTTAAATGCTTTTCTATACACGCGAGCTTCTATACATAGGGAGCTCCACTTTCAATAGTAAAAAATAAAATATCCTATTTGACTATAATTATCCACATTTACAGTGTCCTTATTTTATTAAAAATAGTTAACCTGTTGTTTTTAGTTTTTCCCATGACCACCAAGCTCTCAAATCTCACCAGTAAGAAAGCACTCGGAGTTGTCTTTTTCAGCCAGATCCGTGTCTTCTACAATAGGCTACCTTAAGAAAGCCCATCTCTCTGTTTTTCAGTGTGTATGCTTTACTAGTCTCCTAATGGAGTCAACCTCAGGTGCTTTCTTAATTCAAATTAAAGGATAAATACTGCTAGAGAAAGTAATGCAAGTGTATTGGCTAAAATAATAATAAATGTTAATTTGCCAAGTTCCTCAATATGGTTCCAGAATCTTTTAGAAAGTCTACAGTTATTTCCTACTACAACCTACAAACTCCTATTCCATACAAGTTTATCTCAAACCTCGGACTTCACTTATTTGAAAAGACTGGTTGCATTAGAAGGAAAGTCATTGCAGGAAGATCCTCTTCATTCACATTTATCATTATTGGTTCATGAAAAACCCAAACACATAGAATATGCAATGAACAGTATAAATATTTCCTCGATTTAAATGTGGTTAAATGAATGATCTCTCTCTTCTTCTCAATGATTAAATTAGGTTGTAGACATTTTGTCATTTAACCCTAAATAATTCTATATGTATCTCCCTGCATCAATTTGGTGGTACATGTTCTCAATTCTACCAAATTTTGATCTTAAATTCTTTATTAAAATAAGATAAAGTAAAGCTTTAAGCACTGCATTTAGTTGCCTTTAGTCCCTGTTATCTAGAAAAATTCCTGTACAGAGACTTCTCATGAGACTAAACTCCATGTCTTATATACTCTCTCTCTCTCCCTCTCTCTCTCTCTCTCTCTCTCTCTCTCTCTCTCTGCATTTTCTATAAACTGAAAATTAAGTCTAACCATGTTTTACTAGTTTCATGTTAAATATTTTAACAAAATTTCACAAATCACACTGTGGACTTCATACAATGTCATATCAGGAGGCAGAAGGCGATACTGGTTTGATCACTGAGTTATTTAAGATGACTGTCAAACACAATTAAGAACTAATACTTGAGCACCATGAGATTATGCTATTCCCCAAAATACTTTTAATTGATGGTTCTATTACTCACTGATGATTCTTATTTGAGTCATTTATTTCGTTAAGATCTGAAAGCAGTAATTTCCCACTTATGACACCTCTTGCATTTAACTCACAATATTATTTTGTGAAAAACAGCACCTCGTCACCTAATATAGATTCTGCCCAAAAGATAGGCTAGCATCTAATGCTTTCAATTAATCATCATTAATTGGATTTTACTTTATTCGATGTCTTGAAACCTGTTAAATCACTCTTGATGTTTAGGTTGATTGAAATTTGGCAATAGAAAGAACAATCAAGCTCCTAAGTACACAAATATAACTTCGTCTTTGATAAATGCTTGCTTACTGGCACAATGAAAATATACCCCACTGTGGAGCTACACAAGCTTAAACACCAAGAAAAGGCCAAAGAATGCTGTTTCTGAGCTACAGCTTAGAAACAATTCACTGGGCATGTCATGTGAGTCCCACAGGACACTCCAGCCCAAGGCTGGTAACTTCTGCCACAGTTCACAGGGACACTAGAAGAAAGCTCCACATTTCCCTCTTTTCTATAGTGCAAATAATCTATAAGATAGAATGTTATGTCTTTGATCCCCTTTGTATTTTGCTCTTGTGACTGTTCAGTTAATGATTTTGTACTCTCCTCTACACCCAAAGCCCTTGTGAGTAAATGCTTAACAATCTAATTGCTTCTTAACTGTACACCCTTTTCTATCTCCAACATATAAAGAGTCTGTGTGGTGACTGGCACATCTTGACTGCTCTTTTCTTTAGAGACCAAGGTTCAATGTCTGTCCCTGCAGCCTCTAATAGCCTTATAGATGAGCTCAGAAATCCTTTCATCTCCAGCCACTTGTGATCCGTGATTCCCAGCTCATCACACAATATTTCTTCTAAGATCTAAAACCAGCCAATGTTTTAAACATCTCTAGGCTTTATGGTTGAGAAATGATACACAGAAGCCACAATTTATGCACTAGATGTGTTCATGCTATGGAGAAATATTTCTCTGCAGCCTTTTGAATAGAAACAACTAGCAAATTTATTTATTTTTGAAAGCTTTGTAGTGCACTTAAATATCGGATAGACCAGCATTCCCTTTGGTTGTCTAGCTGTTCCTGCTTTATTTTGTATATGCACTGCAAAAATTAATTTATCTTCTTCCAGAAAATCTTTTAGTGAGTTTCTATTGATAGCATGATTCATCAGACATATAAATATAAACCCAGAACACATTAAAATTTGGGAACAACAGAGTTTTTTGAATGCTGCCACATCATACCCAAAATCATGGATCACTTGTTCACTTGCCCAAGGCTAGTATGTCTCATCCATTTAGATTTTTAATCAATTAATTTTAGCCAAATATTCTTTTCAAGGATTTTTTTCCACAGAACTCATTTTCCTTTGAGCTTATGAATTACTTTTGACAACTAAAACTTTACAAATATATATATATATATATATATATATATATATATATATATATACACACTTTCTGAACTTAAGCACTTTTTTTCTGTCTCTTACCCATCCCTTTTATAACCATGTAGAAGTATGAAGCCATTTCCCAAATTTATGCCACTGGCTGACTTGATCCCTCCTAGTTTTGTTATATAGATGGTTTCTCCTTCTGGCATTGAATATGTTCCATAGCCTTAGACCTGAATTTCAAATGCCCATTGGTCATTTTATCTGGAAGTTAATGCTGAGACCGCACATTATCATTACACACAAGACTGTACCACTCTCTCACCTCGACCATACTGGAATCTTCTCTAAATATCATTCTTGTTTTATACCAATCATTTTCAATGCCCCTAGATTTTAAAACTTTGAAGGCAACATCAAATGTTTCCAGCACTTTGTCTTCCAAATCTACTTCTTTTATGGACTTCTAGGTTTATCAATAAAAGTCTCTTAAACTCATGCTTTCTTGTTGATTCACACTGCCTTCACTTTGGTTTATGTTTCTCATTCTTGAATATTTTGAACACCCTCACTTTTTCAAGTTCCTTGGAAACTATTTGATAAGGCAACTTTTTCACACATCTGAAAAAGCAATTAAACATAGCATCCTAAAATAACATTTTGCAGTTATATGTGTTTTATGTTATTAACAAACAGATAAAATGAGCTTGAAAAATATCACATCCAAATATGTGTAACAGTGAAATTCTGAGATAGAGATGATGTTGATGGTGAGATGCTTGTAGACAGAAGAGACACCTATATTTATAGGCTTGGTCGGTTATAAAAAGTTTTTTGCTTGATTTTATTTATACAAACGTCTGATTTTTCTACATCTCACTGCAGAAAATTCAACAGTAAAAAATACATTTAGTACTTAGGTAAAGACTCAATGCTATTCCCAGGGCTCTGCAAAGCCACTGCAGACAGAGGACTATCTATTGTGTCACAACCACGAAGTATCAGTAGTTAACATAAATTTCTACACCTTGGGTTGTGCTTAGAATTTAAAAAATCCAATAGTCCTGAAGAGATTGATTCTAAATCTACTTGAAAATTCTTTTAGGATCAGAAAGAATCTCTACATAAGTGACACTACTTTTTGTTACCGTTAGCCAACGTATTCACTAAAGACACTCAGTATGAAAAGTTGGCAAACTATTGTCATTATAAATAATGTATCAATACAAAGATACAGAAGCTCAGAAGTTAAGGGTGCTTGCCTAGCATGTGCAAAGCCCTGGATTTGACTCCCCAGCACCACACAGGCTGGGCATTATGTCACATGCCTGTAATTCCATAATCCCATCACTCAGGACTCTGAGGCAGGAGGACTTCAATCAGTTCAAGGCCAGCCTGGGCTACATGGTGAATCAGGACAAGGCTGGACTACAGAGCAAGACCCTGTCTCAATAAATAAATAAGTAAATAAATACATAAATAAATAAAATTCTATATGTGTGTATGTGTGTACATACCATAAATATCTATAGATGTCTCTTTTGTCTACCAACATCTCTCCATCAACATTATGAAACATCAGGGTTTCTTTAATGAATTAGGAAAATAAAGCAAATATTTCCTCATCCCAAATGAAGCATCCTTGCCTAGAGGGCACTACACAGCATATAACTTTAGAGTTTCTTCCCAACACTTCCACTTTCACCATTTGTGGAATCTCTAAGCAAGTTACATATATTCCAGGTCAGTTCTCTCCAACTTACAAAATAATGATGAATACCTACTCATGGAGGGGTGCACAAATAAATGAAAGAGTTTTCTTTTAAAACACCAACAAATGTTGAAAGGTTAGTGTTAGTTCTCCATTTATTTCTCTTTCATCTTGACTTAATGCAAAAAGGTTTTATCTATACTCTTAGTACCTTCCAAACTAATTCTGAAATGTAGCTCCTGTTACAACTTAGCATATTGCTATCAAAATGTATGTAACTACTTCATCTAAACACAGGGATTACTTATGAATGTAATTAATTTTCACTGTTAAATTTAGAAAATATTTTAACTGTTTTATTCTAACTAAAAAAAAAATTATCAACTGATGAATTAAGAGGAATTTTCCAAAAGTGTTTATGAAGCTAAAAATCTTGGTGAGGCACTTCATTGTATATTTCTGAAATCTAGGGAAGGGTTCCTATATTCTCATTTTTCTTTCCACTGTGATGTACATACTGGCAAAGAAATAACTCTCACAGCCTGACCCCAGTTGAGGAGTCTCGAAGGATAGCTCAGAGGACATTTATTCTAAATAAGTTCTCCCAATCCCATCTCTGTAGCTATGAATGGACAAAAAAAAAAAAAAAAAAAATCCTAATAAGCAACCTTAGTATGCTCCTGGATTCACTTTCAGGAAAATAGAAAGAAATGTAAAACTAAATAACAATAAATAAATAAATAAAATGTGTGGAAGTATAAAAACATAATTTCCACAATATAAATTTGACATTTAATGTAGCCTAACAAAACAGAGATAAACAATCACCAACATGTTCCTATAACTCTAAAAACAATATGAATAAGAAACACTACTAAAATATGGCAACTGTTGAGCTAGATTTGTGTACCTAGTAAATAAAAATGCTGAAATAAAATGTGATGATAAATAGCATATTTATGTAACACTAACATTATGTGACCACTGTTGTAGTCAGAAATCACCTATTCCCTATTTAACAATTATGGTTCTCAAAATCATGACTCAATGAAAATAACTCTTCTCACTACCATTACTGTGAGGTTTATGCTGTCGCTGCCAATTATTAAAGAAAAATATTCATAAGGCAAAGAATCAAACTAAATTACAAAAATTAAATTTGTGTGAGTCACTGGAAATAACATAATATTGATAACTATAAGATGTCAATTACTAGGACTTTGTGAAAAAATTTAAATAATCTTTTATTTACTTTCTGATGATCCATGAACAATTGGGAAAATATAATTCATCACTATGTAAATTTTTTTCTTAATAACACAACATAATGTCCTGAATGGTAGTGTGATAAAAGAAATGAATAAATAACTCTACTTTTCAAAGGCACAGGTAATCAATATGTTTAAAAAGTTTCTAAAATTCATCAAGGAGGATAAATTAAACTGTGATTAAAACATGCTCCTCTAATTCCTCCTTATTATATGATTTTAAATGCCCATTTCTGTTCAGCTCCTGATGAAGCTTTTTGAGTACCTAAAATGCGATTTTTATCTTATTTGATGCATTGTAGAACCAGTTCCTTACAATATCAGTAAGCAATAAAGCATGATCCCACTTAAGATAAAAAGCTTTTAAAAATAACACTTATAGAATTCTCACTGGTGTTTCTCACTGGCTCATTAAAAACATAAACATTTTATTTAGTAAAATGTTACCCAGTTACCCAAACAACAAAGTTTCTACAAACTACCCAATTATAAATCTCTTGATATGTTAAATTATTTTAGTTAATTATTTTTATTCCAAATGCTGTAGTTAGTTTCTTTTAAAATATAACATTTTATAGTTAACATTCTCTTTCAATTACTAGCATTACATAAAAAAACACAGAAAACAAACTGGCCCTCACTTTAAAACAAATACATATAGTTAAAAATATGAAAGAATGTTTGGAAATTTTCCCCTTTCTATACAATACCTCCACAGTGTGGCCATGCTAGTTGATACATAAGGGAGCGGGGTGTGGGGGGGAACGTATGCAACTTGTCTAATTGTCTATCTTTAATGATGAAAATGTATTCATTTAAATATTCTTAGACAAACCACACATTCAAGACAAAAGTCGACCCAAAATTTCCTCTCTATAATGTTAAAGATTACCACATCAACTGTAAAAGTGAGCAAGTAATATAGGCTTTTTACCAATCCTCACATTTTAGCATCTCATAGAAAAGCTCTAGGACTTTATTTATGTAATGGGTATATACACACATTTATATACATGTATTTATGCATGTATGTATATATGTATGTATGTACATGTATATGTATGAATGTATGTATTTATTTGTATTGTGGGGGACTGACTCCAGGGCCTCCAAATATCACAGGTACTTTATGACTAAGGTACCTACCCAGTCCAAGTTCTAGGGAATTTAACAGGTTTTTCTAAATTTACGATGAGATCTTCCTCACAACTTATTAAAATATTTGAGGTTAGTTAATGCTCTAACAGCCAACTTAATTTATGCATTTTATTCCCTTATCTTCCACCCTCACTCAGCAACCCTCTCTCCTTGGAAATAAAAGGGCAACATTTTTCTAGTAAACGATAGGGAAAAACAGGCATGACTAATTTCACTAGCTCTTCTGTCAATGAAAATTATTTTCTGCATGAGAAACCAGCAGGAGGCGCTAACTTTAGGGTAATGTATTCCACAATTTTAAATTAAAAACCTTCAGGACAGGTGGTAAGTTTAAAGAGAGTAATCCCAGTTCAACTCATAAAAATGGAAATTATGAAAATTTGAATGTCACAGATAGAAATGTAATATAATGAAAATGAGTCTTAAATAAAAAGACAATACACAGACTTTTATTTGTACAATTCAAAGTGCAGCTACCTTTGATCTTACACTAAAACCTTATGAGTATCATTCTGGACTTGTTATGACTTCAATCTCATCTGGAAATACCATACAAGTACTTCTTATTTTCCAATCTTAAAACAAAAACTACCCTAAACATAGGGCAGAGACCAGCCTGGGCTACAAAGTGAATTCGGGACCAGCCTGTGTCTCACAGAAAAAAAAAAAAAAAAAAGTAATGGTAAAGTATAGAAAATCTAAAGCTAGGGCAACTATAGGATCTCTTAATGAAAATCCAAGTCTGATCAAGTTCTTTTTTGCTTGCTCTGTCTCTCTTTTAAAAAAGAAAAAAAATATATATGCACATACATTATATGGCATTTTAAATAAATGAGCATTTCTACTTACATGTTGTTATGATTAAACATTTTTAAACACAGAATGTTGCAAATGGCTTTTTAAAATGCTCTGTGTTAGCTGTTTGAGACATATGAAAGGAAGCATTTGAGCAATGAGCTCACTCGCTACATAAACAAAAAAATCCACATCTAAGTTATTGTGGCATCATACTGGCTTCAAATTTAGAACTGTGCACTTCGATATATCAAGTTTGACACACACAGACAATATATAACTCTATTTCTTAAAAAAAAAAAAAAAAGCAACAGGATTTCCTTCAGAGAGACAAGCTGCCCAGAATACAAAAACAACTCATATATAATTCAAGTTCCAAAAGCTTTTGAGATACATGGGAACATTGTGAACAAAAACATATGCAGCTTTCTAGATATTACAGTATTTTTTAATCTTCAGACAAATTACCTTTTGCACTTACCCTTTAACTACAAAGCGAAAACAAAACAGGCACAAAGCTAAAACTTTCACAAACTGAGCGTGTAGATTCAAGGAAATGTTAGTATAAACTAAAAAGAAACCATAAGGTATGTTATTGAACCCCTTGCTACGGGCCTTCCCTATGCTGCAGTTAGCCTGAAAGAAACTTAATCTGAAAGGTAAAAAGTCATTTAATTTGCTTTCTGTTTATTTTTATTAGAATTCAAAATGTACATGGGTGATACATTTAAAGCTGAACTTTTTATTTAAGGAGAAAGGAAGAAAATGCATCCAAAATCCTATCATTTAAATATTAGTTGCTCTTTTAAATTTTAAGAAAGTATGACTTCAGTAAATTTATTTTTACAATAAATTTTCCAGCAGATTCTTTCACCGTTTTGAATACTGAAAAGGCCGTTTATTGCAACCTGGTACATCTTTCGAAAGTAACACTAGACTATGCTAGACTATCTACTGTGAAAACATGTAACAGGGCAGTGATAAAATGTAGAATATAATCAAAACTGAGTTAATCAATGCTTCCAACACATGGAACACCATCCACCGATCTACCTGACCCCAGCTGTCCAAGGAAAACCTTTAGAACCTCTACCGGGTGGCTAAGAAGAGAAACACTGCCCCTTTAAAATCTTAGTAAAAGGGTATCTTGTACCTGAGAGATGACAACATAAAACCGAAACGACCGTCATCTAAATAACTGTTTTCCCAACCCCCAGAAGACACCAGTCAGCACCTAGAACCAACGCAACACAGATAAAGGAAGGCTGCAAGACGGCGCCACGCGGATGGCACAGCCCTTCCGAGCCAGCAAGGAGACGGCCGCGTGCGCTGTTGACTCATCGCGAACGGGAAGGAGCGGAGTTGGCGTGCGGGCACCGGCGCCATCCTCCAGGCTCCAGAAAGGTCTCGCGCCTGCCCGGGTGGCCACGAGCCAGCCCCCTCCCCCCCCCCACGCCGCGCCCCCATCTTCCTGGGCTTCAGGGCCCCGACGGCCAGCGCCACACACCCGGTCCTCGCCCTGCGGCTCTGCCAGGCGTCCCCGAAGAACTTGCATTGCCCGCGGCGCCCAGGCGACCCGGACACAGCCAAGGAGGGACAGCCCCGCGCGCCCACCCGAGATCCCGCGGCGGCGACGGGAGACTTCCCCACGGGGGTCGCGGACACGGCCCGAGACGCGCGCGTGCACACACACACACAGACGCACACACGCTCTCCCAGGACCAGCGCGGCCACCGCACACCCGGGAAACGCCTCCAAAGGGACCAAGTACCTGCTCTCTGCCAGCTGCTCAGCGGCTCACTTCATCCTCCGTTGACAAGGAAACCAAACCGCACTTCGTATTTTTTTCCAGAAAAACCTTCCACTGCCATCATTTGAAAATTGATTTACGGGGAGGGGAGGAGGAGGAAGAAGGAATAATAATATAGATATAGATATCAGGGTATCTATCATAAAATCATCTCGGATTTTCTTTAAAAAAAAAGTCAAATGGGCAAAAGTCACGGTTAATTTAAAGGAAGGGGGAAAAAGTATTTTGCTTAAAAATGATCCCTGTCACCAGCTGCAAGAAAAGTTTCACGTTATCAATAGATATCAAAAACAGGAGGGGGGAAAACGATTTTTTTTTCCCTCACCGGCTTCCAAAAAGGGCACAAAATATAAAATTCATGTCTTTGCCCGGTGGTTGGCACCAGGACTGCAAGACCACAAACTTGTAAACACTGCCGTAAAATTCCACCTATACAAAAATCTTATCAGAAAAAGACCATGTCAAAAAAAAAAGTGCTACAAACATGCTTTTTATTTTACAAAGGAAAAAAAAAAACAGGCACCATAGTTCACAACGCTTTTCTCCATAAAACCAGTTGCATATTCTGCGGGACTCGGGAGTCGCTCCCAGCGGGCGCCGCCGCCGCGGGCTCCCGGACCCGGACCGCGCCTTGTCTACGGAACGATCGCAGGCTAGGAAAACTTGGGTTCAGGAAAAGGCTCAAAACCACGCTCCTTCCGCTTTCCCAAATACAAACAATAATCAAAGAAGTGGGGGGAAAAAAGAAAAAGAAAAAAAAGGACCAAAAAAAGAAGAAGAAGAAGAAGAAGCATAGGACAAGAATGCCACTGAGAAGAAGGTACTCACCGAGCGGGAGTAAAATGTTGTAAGAAAAATGAGATTTAGTATAAAATACAGTATGGCGGTGGAAGAAGGAACGAAGCGCGTGTTTCTCTCAGGCTCTGCCTCAGGCGCCGGCACGTGACGCGGAGCAGGCCGGCTCGCCGCGCGGAGGGACCGAGGCTGCGGGGCCCCGCGGCGCCCAGCTCCAGCCGGCGGCGCGGCGGCGGCGGCGGCGGGCGGCTTCCGGCGAGGCTGCGTGCGCGGCGAGCCCGGACGAGCAGGTGCCGCTCACGCCGGGCTGAGCCCACGCACACGCACACGCACGGCGGGCCGGGCGCCGCGAGAGGGGGCGCCGCGCGGGGTGGGCCCGAGGCGCGCCGCCGCCGCCGCCTCCTCGGAAGGGGCGTGCGTTCCGCCGGCGCCGCGCGGGAGGCGCGCAACTTGCGGCTCACCTCGAAGTTGCCGCGCGCCACTTTCGCCCGCCGCCCCCGACGCTCGTCGCGAGGTAGTTACCTGAGGCGCGCCCCCGGCCCCGCCCCCGGCCCCGCCCCCGGCCGGTTCCGCGTTGGCGGCCGCGCCCGGCGCCCACCGCCCGGCCGCCAGCCCCCTGCCCCACCCCCCGGCGTGCCCCTCCGGCCCGGGGGCGTTGTCTGGGCGCCGCCGCGTCCGCGCCCCCTGCGCCGGCCCCCCGGCGGGTGCTGGCGCTGGGGGGACCAGCCTGTCCGCGGCAGAGCCTGCCGGTCCCGCGCCCGGCGAGCCGGGGCGGGGAGGGGTCGGGGAGGGGCCGGGTCGCTCGTGGCCCGGGCGGGCGCCCGCATTGTTTGTTTCGCGGCGGGCGCGCGCGTGCTTTCCCCCCGAAGACGCGGCGGGTCCGCACCCGAGCGCACACTGCCGCTGGACTCCCGCTCAAGTTGTGGGCTCCGCCGGGAAGTCCGAGCGGAGGTGCCCGGGGACCCGTGCGTCCATTGTGCGAGCGCCGGCCGGGCGGGAGCGGGCGCTCGGCGGTCGCAAGGGGGAGACGTGCACCGGCGCGAGGCGGCGGCGCCCAGGTGGCCGAGCCCTGGCTTCCGCAGGTGAGGGTGAGACCGGGGCTGCGCCAAGGGGAAGATGCTTATCGCCAGAACAAAGATGCCATCAGGCGGTCGCTGGACGCCTTGGGGTTCTTCTCCTGCTGCCTGTTGAGGAATCAGCTTCCTATATTCCTTCCTTTCTGTGCCGTACTCATTTCCCACTTTGCTTTGAATCTGGTTCGGAAGAATTAATCATCATCTGTGTGTTTGAAGACAGAGCAATTAGGGTCGCTCTGCTCTTCTCATTCCAGCGCCTGATCTTTGTCTCAGTGTTTCCAGTGTTGACGTTAAAAGATAAAATGCCTCCATCAGACAGGATCTAACCTGGACAATTCTGGAAATTAAGTACACATCCATGACAGAGAGCTTCAATAGCAAATGTGTTTCCCAAACATTCTGGTCAGAATTCATTGGCCAGATAGTGTATTAATCCACAGTTTAAAGAAAAGATTTAAACTAGCCGTTAAATTTAACTAAATATTTATTTTGCTTATTTGCCAGCTGTACACCCAGTCTTCGCACATACCTACTTTCCAGTTACGATCGCTGGTTGGAAATGCTGACTTAGAGATGAGTGCATCAAAGTGGTTTTGGTAACTTTGGAAGCACGGGATTTTAAGCTAGATAATACAGATCAAATGTGCTTCTGAATTAAAATCGTTTCAAATGTCTTTCTTTCTGTTTCATGAATTCATTTTAATCTACCATTTGAACCTCAGTTTGCTAAATTCTTTAAATTCCTCTTCCAAGTCAAACTACATCTAATTCAAATCATTTAATACCATCTTACATTATAATATACTACATGCATCAAAAGAATTTTGAATGTGAAAAAAAACTTCATTTTAAAAAGTGAGTTTTAAAACTTTCAGTCAGTCTGGCAAGCTCTGAGGATTAAAGAGTTGTTCAAGAAGAACTTTGAAAAACAAGCTGTTTAGAATTACACTGCAGTAATGGCTGTCAGCCAATCACAGTGATTGTCAGGCTTTTATTATTCAATAAAATGACTCCCCTTTATGTTAAATGCAGCTCTGCTGAAGAAAAGCAAGACATCAATATCCTCCTTTCACTTTTCCCCATTTTCTTATGTAATTGCAGTACAGTGCTCAAAACATTCCACTACCATTTATTTCCACGGTGCCATTTTCATTGTTTTAGTATGTATCATCCCACCAAAAATAAGAGTAAACAAAATCAGACTGAATTAACTAGTATTTCCAAAGTGTAGCCTCTCATTTAATTCTTATAATGGCTCTCTGTCATTGCTACTTTACTACTTGGAAAAGTCAGTTTAAGTAATTTGTGCAGAATTGTATTGTTTGTACACAGAAGAAATGAGATTGGACCAAAATTTGAATCTGGTTTCCAGCTAGAATATTTCAAACTGCATGAAGGAGTGTAAATAAAGTACTCTTATTGATGCCAATTAACAAACACATGACTTTTTTCACAAACTCGGTAATCTAAAATTTCTAAGAGTAATTTAGCTGTTAAAAACAAGTAACAGTTGCAGCACACCCGTTTTTATTCATATTTTAACTATAAAATATATAGAAAATGAAGTAAACGTTTAAAAAGCAGAGGCAAAGGATTAACTTTTTCTTAGGAAATAACCTTGCAAACATGGTAATGTCATCCAAACCAAATCCTGAGTTAACAATAGAAACTTCCTCGAAGTTGCAATTCACTGCCTACGAAGATGTTTCACTTATACTTTGCTTTTGTGTTTTGATGAACCCCTGTTCTTCTAACATTTCTATGCATAGGTACTGCAGATCTCAACATAGATCAAATGATGTGTGCAAATTATCAAATGATAAGATGTAAAAATCTAGATAAATCAGTAAGAACTACCAAAATTCCATGCAATTTATTTTTAAGTATTTACCTCATTTAATAATGTATCAAATTCTAAAACTCGAATCTACATAATAAAATATAACAAAGTGCACTTATGCTTATGAATTTCCAATTAATAAAATATATCTTACTAAGAAAATAAATTTAGAAATAATGTTTTTAATAACATTTGGAAAGTTTATTTTGAATTAAATAGATTGAGTGTAGTTTCTATTGTGTAACCGGCAAAAGTAACAGTGTACACAGATTATTGGTAAGTGTACTTGGGACAGAGGAAGACAAGCATTAAGTGTTGAACACTCTGTACCATTTGTAATTATTCATTGATGACTAATCTGACATCCATTCTGAAGAGGACATATAATATGCCAGCCTATAAATTTAGACACTCATAAACTTTTCAAGATATTTCTTTGAACTTTGTGAGTTAAAATAAAATCATTGTGGAACTAGAAATAGGCATATGAGAAAGTTCCAAAAGTTAAAATTATTAAATTTAAAATGCTTTACTACATATTAAGATACAAGAAACCTGGAAGGATCAGAAAGAAAAGTTTATGCAAAACAAAATGAATGCAATTGAGAAAGGAAAAAAATCTGATAATTAGTAACTGTTCACTATGTTTTGCATGTTTGACTTATGTCATAAAATCCACATAATCAGAAACTGCTCTAAAAGACTGCACAAGGCCATCAGACTAATAAATGGGACAGGGAAGGGCTTTTTTGATCTAGTAAGACAACTAATTATAATGCAATTCAAAAATTAACTTTCAAGAATCACTGCTACTGTTACAGCTGGAAAAATAATGGTAGGGAGAACAAGGAGAAAAGTGAAGAGCAAGGAAAGAATGCAGAATTGAACTAAATAAAAAGAGAGGAAGGACATCACTGAGAGAAGAAAGGAAACCAGGAAGTTATAATCACAAGAACATTAGAGGGTTGAAAAACTTCCCCCAAAATTCTTGAGAAATCTAAGACAAGTGCAAACATTGGAGAGATCTGGGTCGTAAAAGATGAGTCCTAAAAGACACATAATGAAAATACATTTTAAAAATACTGGAGACTTTACATTGTTTCTTTATAGAAAGTAAATGTTGGCTGAAAGCTCCAGAAAACAGTCTTGCTGAGTTTAACAAAACCTTGTGCCAGAAGTAGCATTTTTTTAAAAAGAAAAAGTAGAAAAACCTCCTTTCATTTATGTCTAAAATTTGAGTGTATTTTTGCAAATGCTACAAGTTGATTTAATTGCGAAATTAATCAGATGTAGAAGAGAAAACTGATATTTTAATACTTGCTCACAAGATCTTAGACTCAAAGGTATAAAGCGGTAGCTTTATAGAGCACAATATATTTGTATATCTATGGCTATTCTTTTGTCTTAGTTTTCTTATTCACTTGTTTTTAGTTTTAAAACTCTAGGGTTTACAGATGATCTCAAAAGTACAAATGTCAATTTCAAATATCTTGAGTTTTTTCTTTGAATCAACAATTTATTTGAAGATCATAGCATTCCATAGACAAATGAATGAGATCAGTTTAATTTAAAGTCTTGCACTCTTTCTGTTCTCATGAAGTTTACTGTGTGATTTCTTTTCATTTATTAAAAAGCAACCTTACAAATTTTCCTTTTCTAAGAATGAAATTAAGAGTTTTTCAAAAGCCAGACTGGTAGATTAATTATATCTGGTTGTGTAAGTTTCTTAAGGTAGAACTGACCAGTTAAATAATATTTGTTATTTTGCCTCTGGTATATTAACAGATATGTTAGTTTGGACAGCAGTCCAGTAGTCATTTGGACAACAGTTATATGAGAGATAATCACTAAAGTCTAACTTGTGATATGTACCCATATTTTCTCCTCTATTCCTCTTTTTTGTTGTCGTTGAGATCATAGGTCAGATGTTTGTATATGACTTTTGTATTTTATATTCTTAATTGCCTTTTTTCCTCTGGATTTATTTTATTTTTTAATTTTTCTAGTAAATCCATTTTTGCAGCTCAATTTCATTTACAAAATACTGCACAAATTTTAAAATGCTTTTTAATAATTTTATTGTAGTAAAAATTCACATGACATAAAATTTAATATTATTTTGTAAATACATGAAGCCCAAATTCTGTAGTACAGTAGAACCAAGGTACTTAGTAAATTAGTGAGTGTCTATGTCCACCCTTTCCTATCTGATCATTGCCTTTCTTTCTTCCCTGTCTTTCATGTTGGGGCCTTTTTATGTTATTATTTTTGTACATTTCATAAGAGGGAGACCCATCTATACTCAGTCTTTTGTGCCTGGTCCATGTCACTGAGCATTATTGACTTAGGTGGTCCCATTTTTGTTCGCATGTTTTCATATCTGTCTTTTTTGTGGATGCATAGTGTTCCAGTGTGTATAGTTAACACATCTGCTTTAACCATTCCTCAGTGGATGAACAGGTAGGTGGTGTTCAGGATTTGGCTATTATAAATTCTGCTGCTATAAACATGGATATGTATGTGTCATTTTGATATGTTGACTTTATTTCTTTTGGGAACATGCCCACTAGGACAGTAGCTGGATTATTCTCAGCTTTCTAAGAAACCTCCAAACTGCTTTCCATAATGGTTGTGCCAGATTGCATTAACAGTAGCAATGGAGTAGTGTTCCTTTTTCTGCGCCTTCACCAACAGTTGATATTTTTTGAGTTCTTAATATAGTCCATTCACACTGGAGTGAGGTGAAACCTCAATGTTGTTTTTATTTGAATTTCTCACCTGATGGCCAATGACGAAGAACAGTTTTTCAAATGACTGTTAGCCATTTGTACTTTTTCTTCTGAGAAGTTTTTTTTTCTCATTTTAGCTGCTCACTTCTTGATGGAATCATTTATTTTAGCAGGTTTTATGTTTTTCAGATTCTTGTATATTCTAGGTATTAATCCTTTGAAGTGTTACCAGTGAATATATATTTTCCACTCTGTGGGTTATCGCTTCACCTTGCTGATTGTTTCTTTTGCTGTACAAAAGCTTTTTAATTTAATGTAGTACTATTTGTTGATTCTTGCTGAAATTTCTTGGACAGTTGGCAGTCTGTTTAAAAAAATCCTGTCACTATGTCTTCTAGGGTTATATGTATTTTGTCTTCCAGTAAGTTCTGTGTTTCTGTTTTGATGCCTATTTTTTTGATCCATTTTGGTCTGATTTTGGTGTGTGGAGACAGATATGGTCTTGTTTTATAGAGATCTATTTTTCCCAGACCCATTTGTTGAAGATGCTGTCCTTTCTCCAGTGGGTTTTTTTTTCCCCCCTTTCACAAAGATTAGTTGACCAAGGGTTTTTGGTTTATTGCAGTATCCTCAATTCTGTTCCACTTGTCTTCTGGTCATTTCTTATACCATCACCATATAGATTTAATCGCTGTTGTTTTGTAAACATCTCATGTTCCTGCATAGGTAGAACTAATGTTGGGAAAATGGCCATACTCTGAAAGCCACTATACAGATTCAATGCAATATCAATCAAAATACCAGCTATAGTCTTCACAGAACTAGAAAGAAAATAAAATTTATATGGAACCAGAAAAGACCCAGAAACTCTAAAGCAATTCTGAATAATAAGAGCAAAACTAGAGGACTAATGATCACAGACTTAAAAAAAATACTATAAAGCAACAGTGATTAATGTCCTCTGATGTCCTCTACTTTCTTTTACTGTCTCTTAGAAAACCTCTTAAATATTCATATACATATTCAGGATATTGGAGTGGAGTAGGGTAACACATTTATACATTCATGCCTTGAATTTTATTTAAATAATAGAAGTACTTTACACTAGAAAACATTTGCAGACATTTGTTGAAGATGATTACAGATCCAGGCAAGGTGGTTCCCAAGTCTAATCTCAGCACTGACAGAAGCTGAGACAGGAAGAATCCAACTTGGAGTCTAAGGCAATTTAGTGATACCATATCTCAAAATAAATAAAAATAAGAGGTAGGGAGCCTCTACTCAGTAGTAGTGAACCCTGGGTTAAATCTTCTATACTGAAGAAAAAAGATAATCATAGGCTATAGTATGTACATGTGATATACATATATGTGTATATGTAAAACATTGTATATGGGGTTTTTCTGTGCCTCCAGATTTCCCTTTCCCCCATGGTTGATTTCCTCCTAGTATAGAGAGAGGTCTAACTTGTTATCATCTGACATAGATCACGGCTCTTGCCTGTTTGGCTTTAGGACAGTATTTTATTTGTTGTTTTATTCATTTAAACCTCCAGAGAAAGCAGGAGCAAAGATCAAATGCAGGCTTTCCAAATAAAAGTATAATGAACTTCTAGTGGGCCACTGGGCAAAATATGAATATTTTAAACTACCAACTTATAAATACGCAGACATCCCAGTCAAGATTAATATAGGAAAGCAGTTCAATACAAGTAGTCTTAACTTGTTTTAGTGCTATCTTTGATATAGTTATCTTTACAAATTACGTAAAATCAATCACATGTAGAATTGTTCTCTACATATAACTTCATATAAAAAGATTTTTACTAAAATTTGATATACATCATTATTTTTGCTTGTTTAAGGAATGTTTAAATTATAACACTATGTAAAAAGCATATTTTTAGTACTCCCCAAGTCAACAGTGTTTAAAGCCTAGAATATACAAGAATATGAAAATTACCAAAGATCTTAAATTTTTAAACATATACCTTTTTCTTACAAATAAATAGCATCTGTAATTTTTGTTATTTGTAACATATATTACATATAACAAAAGATATAACTATACCTACAGCCTAGAGAATAAATTAGAGCTCTTTAAGCATTTGTTGGAGACAAAATTAATTTTAAATCCTTTTGTCAAAATATATTTCAATAAATTAAAGATAATAGAAAACAAGAGCATAAAACATCAATACTTAATTCAAGAATATACCATTTTTCATGGGTGGTGATTGATTTAATAGATCAAATTTTGTTAAAAACTAATTTCCTTCCACATTATATTCGAAATAGACAAAGGTACTACTGATCGATGAAAAATTTCCTAGAATTGAATGTAGTAACCAATGAAGCTATAATTTCTTCTATTTTCAATAAGGACTTTTGATAGAATCCTGAAGCACAATCTATCATAATATTATGCTTATTTAAACATTAACTACTATGCATTTTTCCCACTGGCAAAAGTCTAGTGGATCTGATAGTGAATTTATAAACACTCAAGTAGTTAAATAGCTTAAATTACGGCTATGATTTAGGTCTGAAAAGACCCCCAAAAGCCTCATGTATTTGGATGTAGTACTCCCTATGGAACTGTGTGTTGTTGTGAGGTAGGGACTGGAAGTAAGGGGCAGATTCTTGGGGTTTCACCTGGAGAGAATGTGTCAGTTTGTTAAGACTGGGAGATGGGCACACAAGGCAGAGCTTTCAGGTATGGGCTGTTGACTTATGGGCCAGGAACTGAGGCAGGGCCACTCATCCTGGATATGAGTAGCCCATTTGGCAACTAGACTGAATAGAGGAAGGAAGAAGATACATTGTTGCAGCTTCTTCTTGGGAAAGCTCTGGCCTTGCCTGAGTTTCCCAGTACCAACTCACTCCTCACTTCACCTTGCTCTTGTTTACTTGGCTTCTGTCTGCAGTGCTGTGAGCAGCTCTCCAGTCTCTGCTATGTACTTCCCCCATCCCTTGCTGCTCCTGAATGGATTCTGTGAGACCTTCTATAACTGACCCAAAATAAACCTTTCCTCCCTTAAGTCGGGTATTTTGTCCCAGCAGTGAAAAATTAACTGAGACCACTATGTAGGCTAATAAGCAAACAGATACTTTAAACATATACACTCCTTACTCATATCTTCTAAAGTATGCAGTTTGAATATTTAAAGACAACTGATATTTCACTTTTATAACCATATTCTTTATAAGGGAAATAATATGTTAGGCATTCTAAAATACTTAAATGTTTGTATATTATTTTACAAATTTGTAGTAGATATTGAAGCTATTCCAACATGGCAGCAAGATAAATAATAGGTTAAAAATCATTAAATAACTCATCATTGGAAAAGTGTTAAAGTAATTCAGAAATGTACTTCCATTTGCTTCTCAAAGAAACATGACAACATTACCTTTCAAAACTTTAGACTTTTATTTTCTTATTCAAATTCATAGTTTAACTATGATTAAACAGTATATATTGTAGGTAAATATTCTCCATATTTTAAATCATGCCTTTTAGATTCTATTTCATTCAATTTTTCTTTATAAAAACAATTGCCTTAAGTTTTATTTTAAATTTTAATAATTATTTTTAATAATTACAGAGAAATCAGTGTTCTGGGTATCTGTTACAAATTAATTTCCTAAGAAAAGATTAAATTTACCTGTAAACCTTTGTTTTCATTTAATGTTTAAGGATACATGCAAGTTTACTAAGAAAGATTAACTTTTTTGTAATGCTGAGATCTCAAAGGAGCTAATTTTTGTATTCTTGTAATGATTGCTTTATGGTAAAGAATAATGTCAAAAATATTTTGTATCATCTTTCTATAAAAATTAAGGTGCTAAAATAAAATCTCAACTCAATTGAGAGCAATTTCAGGAAAATGCTATTTTCTTCTCAAGTATTAAGTCCTCAGGGTTGCTTCTGAGAACTTGAAGTAATGGACGCCTAATGTGTTCCCTACGTATTTGTATACCTCAAATGTTCAAGCAGGCTTTTCCCAAGTATTGGATAATGGTCAAGTCATGAATCCCTTGACAAGTGCCTGAAATGCTGACAGAATGTATTGAAATTATATAATTCATTTGCTTTCAATAGCAGCCATAGAGGTAGTAGAAATTTTATTCCTTCTAGAAAGTCAGGACCCTATTTCTATGTGTCAGATTGAAAGGCAGTTCCTTCTTCCAACTAGTTTGACAAAGAGTGTGTATTAGTATACAGCTACATTTTTTTTCTTAAAGTTCAAAAAATAACTACTAATTAAGTTAGCTATGCAATATATATAGACCCAGAATTATGTCTAGAGGGCAACAAGAGCCTGAACAATTTTAAGGATTTTTCTTTAAATAAAAAGCTTTGGAGAAGGAGGGCAAGGAAGCTCTGATGCTGTGTTCTATTTCTTTTTTAAATAAAAATAAATAATTGTATAAACTTAGGAGGTGCATATGATGTGTTTTCGTTTAGTTTGCTTTGCTTTGCCTTGGCTTGGTTTGGTTTGGTTTGCTGTGGCTTGGTTTGGTTTGGCCTTGCTTTAGTTGGTAATTGAGACCACAGTCATTACACTACGCTACACCTCTATCACTTTTTTATTTTTGAATTTTGAGACAGACTCCCTAAGTTACTAGGTCGCATGGATGAGCTCTGACTTCTGATTCTGCTGCTTCAGCCTCCTTGAGTTCTGAGATTTTAGACACTGGTATACCGGGCCAGTGGGATGTGTTGGTACATGTGTACTTTCTGGCATGATAAAATAGAGAGAAAACAGCTCTGTCTTCTAATAGAACTGCAATCTTAAATACCTAACAATATGTCAAGTGTAAGAACACTCCCACAAGTATCTATGTACCTACAGATTCCTTATTTTCCTTTTAATAATTGATGAACCCCACTCCAAATAGCAACTCAACAATACTGTGGAAGTTTATTTTTAATAATAGTTACCCAAGACTAGAGAAGTTCATAATTGTTACTTATTCGTACCCCTTTAAAATGCCAGGAATCAAGAGTTTTTTTCAGAAATCAGAGTCATCAACATTTTCTTTTTTATGTTATGATTTCTTTGTTCCATCTATGTGATTTGTTCTTACCCAGAAGTGAACTTTATTTGAGACATTCAGTGCTCACTACACTATTTGTTCAGTGCTAGCGAGGCAATGACAGAGTATTTATTATATCGAATGCTTGCCTCTAGATAAAGCATCTCCAATTTCTGTTGCAGACCATTATCTCGTCTTGATTATACTCTGCTCTCAGTGCCTCATTTTCCACATAAGGAAGCTGCTTACTTCATTCTTTTGCGTCTACATTTTTGTCATCTTTGTGAGGACAGAATCCTTCTTATGTTATGGCTGTCACCAAGCTAGATCTTGTGGGATAATTCGAAGTGTTATAAAAGAGGGCTAAGTACAGTGAAAGGTGGTAAGAATATAAAGGATATGGGGAGAGCATGAAGGGACAAGGATATCCGTGAAAGATCTCAGTGAAATACTCCATGGCCTGGAAATTCAGAGAATGATCCATACTAGAGTTAATTAATTCAGATAAAATCAGTTTAAAGTATGACAGCCATATGTGGGGCCTCATGGCACAGTGAGGCCCCATCTGCAGCTCCTCACAAGATTCTTCCCAAGGGCCACCAACAGGTAGGAAGACTGCAAAGAGCTGGAGTCTGTAAAGCAGAAAAATGTCAAGAAGGCAGGAGTGTTTGAGGGAAGAAAATGTTGCTGAGAGTCTAAAGGAAAAAAAGAGATTGTATACTGTAATAAATTATGCAGAAGAAAGAATATTAGAGAACTCCCAAGACTGTTTCATTAGTAAGAACTGTGTGCCAGTATGCCCACAGCTGCAGAGGAAGGTGCTACCTGTATTCATGTTTGAGGGCTAAACCTCAGTAGGTGGTGGCAGTGGCACTAGAATGATATTAGGTGGAGAACAGAAATGACTTTCGGAAGAGAGTTTGGAAACTTGAAGAGAATAGTTAATTTGATATCACTTATTTAAAGAATGAAGTTATCATTGTTATTTTTTTAAAGACTGGGGATAAGTTGGTGTTAGAACTTGATTGGAGAAAGTTATTATGTTGGTTTGGGGATACATTGTGCTAAAAGTGACAACAACATATACAAGTAAAATTTTCTTGTAGGTAATAAGAAAAACTACTTCTTGTAGCTTAAATTTCCCAGTTGTCTCCTTAGCATCTTGAGAGTAATTGGCATAGATTTTGAGAGTTGAACAAATGAGCTCTGCAAAGGAACTATCTAGAGAGATCACAGAGGCTAAAGTTTCAAGACTCTAGAGCTAGAGGAAGGAGAGAGAAATAAGAAAATGAAAAAAAGCTGTTAAAGCTGTTAGAGACTTTAAGTAAAGAGCATAGATTTGTCAATAAATGTTTTGTTCAAAATACAATTAATTATCAAACAGTAGAAAGATATTCCTCATGTGTTTTTTTTTTAAAAGTGGTACATTTTTACATGCAACGTATTTTAATTGGTTTATATTTCATAACACATATAAATACTTATCATTGCCCATTGTTACCATGTTTTATGAAATAAGATGTTGCATTTTATTTGATACTGTCTTAGAATTAGAAGTATATTTTATTAATACTATTAGGCTTTCATTTGTGGTTCACATGCATTCTATTGCCTTAATGAATGGAGATCTGGTTATCCTTCATGTTAGCTGAATTTATTTGAAGGAAAGAACGAAGTAATATATTTAGGAATTTAAGATGAATTAATGATCTGGTTAAGGTGCCAATAACAGTGAATGAATGTGAATGCTTCGTGTCAATAGAGCAATCTTATTTTTTAATGCCCCAATTTCTTGCTCTGCAAATATCTAGGAGCATTAAAAAGTGGCATACAGATATCAGCGATATATGCTGTTAAGACTGAATACATTTATAATGTGGACAAGGGATAAGGAATAATCATTATAATGAAAGAGTTTTAAACAGATTTGGAGGAAATTAGCTATAAGGAAGATAATGCTGAGATGCTCATGAAAGCTATGGAGTTGTCCCTTGTGATGTGCTTTGTCAGGCAGAACTAATTATCTGTGGATGATAAGAGAAAATATGGTGAAAAACAGCAGCCATTTCCCATAGCGGGAGTATCCATTTAAAACCCAACAACTCCCTGAACCGTGAGATAATTGAAACAGTACCAAAGCTGGCATGAATAACAAGGCATGTACTGTCTTCCTTAGAAAGTAATGGAGACAGGTAGTGAAATTAACTTCAAATGCATTTTAGAAAAAGGAAATCTTATTTCATCGATCAACATTATACAATTAGGATTATTAAGCGCATAAAGACTAAGGCTTTTAAGAAAAAAATTAACTTAATTTGCAAGAGTCTGCAGATAGTAATCTGTCTCTAAACTCTCTATTTTGCATTTTAACATAAAACATATTTAAGTTTGGTTTAGTATACTTTATTGTATGTCCAGCAATCAAGATTAAGATTTGCTAGTCACAAAATGTTTGTTATAAATTAGAAAAGATTTTGTGAAAGTGTATTCCCAGTCCCACCACATGGTTCTGGCCCACTGTCATGATTTTTCAATGTAAGGTGTGTCTAAAGATGTCGTCAAAGACCCAGATCTTTTCTGCAATGCTTTCATATCCTGATACCATTTTTTCTTCTTTTTCCTCATATTTTTATTAGTATGTGGAAACACAATGGGGACATTAAACTTGAGCTTTTGTGATCCTGTATATTGCAAGAACTTCGCATTCTCTTCCCCGCGCCTTGTCTTGCCCTTCCACTTCCTCCCTCATCCTGATTTGCAACACCTCATTTATTTCACAATATTATTTACTTACTCTCTGGGCTCTCATATTACAGAAGCCATGTGATATTTAATCATCTGAGTCGGATTTACTCCACTAAGCATCATGATGTCAAGTTGTGTCCATTTATCTACGATTGATTCATATTTATTTGTTTTTATGGCAGAGTAGTACTCCATTGTGTGTGTGTGTGTGTGTATATATATATATATATGTATATATATATATATATATATATATATATATATATATATATAATAGCTACACTATAGAAGATGCTGAAATATCTGTCAGTGGACCAATAGGTTAAAAAATTATCTTCTACAATTTAGCTATTGTTAGTTATGCTGCTATAAATATGGCTATGCATGCATCCCTACTGTTATTGTTGCTTTTGGTCAGGAGTGAGGAGAATGTTTAACAACTGAAGGAAACCAGGAATGTAATTATACTTAAATAACATTTTGAGAAAATTAGGATGTGTTAACAAGGAAGAAGAAAACAATTGTTATTAAAGGTCCTAGTATTGTTTTCCAACTACAAAATCATTTATATATTCCAAAGAGAAACACCGGAGGGATCTCCTTCTTTCACAATCTTAAACGAGGTCTATAGCGTGAAGCATAAGGGCAGCCAACAGTATGGCTTGATACTTATTTATTTAATAAATCTGTCCAGATGCACAGGTCTGTGATTTGAGCCACTTAGAAGGCTGAGGTAGGGTTGGAGCAGAAAAAGACTTTTGAAAAGGAAGAAAGGAAAGAAGATGGGCCAGAATATTGCAGAAAGTTTTCAGGGAGAATTACAAAATCATTCATGGAAATTGCTTAAAAGTCTATTTTTTCCCTTAAAGAATTTTATTGTAGTAAAAAAAATCGCATGACATGAAATTTAACATTTTTTTTGTAAACACATTCCAAATTCTGTCACACATTAAAACCGTGGGCATTGGGGAATTAGTGAATGTCTATGTTCACCCCTTTTCAGAGGTTCACACCTTTTCTATCTGATCATTGTCTCTCTTTCAACCCTGTCATTCATGTTGGGGACTTTTTATGTTACTATTTTTGTGCATTTCATAAGAGGGAGACCCATCTATAGTTGGTCTTTATGCCTGATCCATTTCACTGAGCATTGTTGACTCTAGGTAGCCCCGTTTTTGTTCAAATGTTTCATCTCTGTCTTTCTTTATGGCTACCTAATATTCCATTGTGTATGAGTATCACATCTTCTTTAACCATTCCCGTCTGGATGGGCAGGTAGGTTGCTTTCAGGATTTGGCTGTTATGAATTGTACTGCTATAAACATGAATGTTCATGTCTCTTTCTGATATATTGGCTTTATTTCTTTTGGGAACATGCCCAGTAGAGCAGCAGATCGTTTTTAGTCTAAATGAAATAAAAATGAACAAATGGTACATGAAGTGGATACTTGCACTTCTAAAATTTATTTTCTCTTTGGTTAGTAAATGTGCCCCTGTAAGTTAATTATAAATGAAATTAAGATAGGTTATATTGTTCACAAATACAAATAGTAATTAAAAGAAATTCTATGATGATCAATTATTAGAAAAACTTAATGATGTTTTTCCTGAAAATGTGTAATTTTGATAAGTTGAGTAACTTTTGCTTCATTTTCTTTTTTAACACTCACTTCTTTGTTCATGGAGATTTCCATAAAAGAGATGTAACAGACGATGAACCCATTGCTGCTCGTGTATTCCTTTCTTTTCCATTGCCTGTTTCCTCCTCTCTTCAGCATATTTTTTGTATATGATAGTTTTACTGCAATCTTTGAGAAGCAGTGTAAAATAACTTAGATAAGTTTCAAGAATCCTTTCTCCAAAGGGGCATTTTAAAAGAAATGTACACATTATGGATGATTGAATGTAGAATATTTGCAAATAGTAATAATATTGTCATATAAATGAGATGTTGTTACAGGATAAAATTAATGATGCTGAGAAAAATACTAGATTATAACTACTCACATAATTTCATTCTACAAGCAAATTTACTTTTCTTACATATGATACTCATTTGTTAAAAGAGAAAAATATTCACATTGTAAACAGAAGATAATTGCCAATAGGTAAAATATAGAGCTGAAAAACATAATCATAAAATTTCCTGCATTATAAGATATTAAAAGAACATTTGCAAAATTTCATAGTTTTAATCAGTCAAATTTTAGAAAATCATTAAAAAATGAATTTCTTGCACTCAAATGTGCTCACCTTATAATGTTCATATAGTAACTTCAAAAGTTATATTATTTTAATAGGCTAATATTTATAATTTACAATAGGTGCTAATGTTTGCATCATGATTTAAAAAACTAGTCATATAAGATTTCTGGAAAATTTTGTGGTATAAGTCACATTAACTCAATTTTTAAAATTCCTTATGCTCAAGTTGGTCCCATAATGGAATTGCAAAATAATAATTATAAAGAAACATTTTACTATCCCTTAAACTGAGAGCTACTGCAAAGCTAAAAATAGATAATAGTTTCTTGAGATTCATAATATACAGCAACCAAAATTATTTTGCATACACACACACACACACACACACACACACACACACACGCACGCACACGCACACACTTCAAGTATAGGAAATAAATCCCAAATCCTTAAGAGTATGGCAGAAGAATTTAAGATATTTTTATTATACTTTTTAATTGATACTATCTAATAAAAAATCTGAGAAAATAATTGGCAAAAAATAGAGGAGAAAGAGGAGAGAAGGTTTCCTATGTGGGGTTAGGAGAATCCAAAGTATAGGGGGAAAATTCCTTTTTGAGGAGAAGAAAATATATCAAAATAAGATTATTGTTCTTTTTATTTTGTTTGGCTTGATTTAAAAGAAATTAAGTAGTGTAGGAATAGATTCAATTGGTTTTGGAGAAAAAAGGGTGAGCATCATTTTTTAATGAAATAGCTGAGTGAATTTATATAAGGAAATCGTGTAGAGAAACTCCTTTGTTTTTAAGTGGCACAATTCTTAGAGAAGTGAGCTCTAAGAACATGTTTCATGGGTATCTGGGAATTTGGGTTACGAAAAAGATCACAGCTGCAGCACAGTAGGATATCAACGAAGTTGTCTGACCGGGAAATCTTTAATCAACACAGGCTAATTCTCTGTTCTTCTTTTCCTCTCTTAAGAAGTATAATTCATTGTTTTCTATCCAAAATTTATTCTGACATTGAATCCATTATATTTACATTATAACTGAATTTCATATCATTGCTTTGAAAATTCATAAGCCATTGTTATGTAGTTAGATCCTTGATGTACTTTTCTTTGGAAAATACTTCAGAATTCCCTATGTATAACTCAGTTTGAATACAAATCCCCATTTAGAATTGAAGCACCTGTCTGCCTTCGTGTCTTTTTATTTGGCCCTCACACTTGAAAACAGTGATATATTCTGGAGCATAATAATATAGGATTGTAATTGCAGCACGCAAGAGGCTGAGGAGAATTACAAGTTCTAGACTAACATGGGGTACATAGTGAGTTCAAGGCCAGCCTGGGATAAATAGGGAGACCCTGTTTCAAAAACACGTACAAACAACGAAGACAGACAGTGATATCTCTGTCTTTCCAAATTGTTAGTCCATGTGATAGGTCTGTTGCAATTAGCAAGCACATATGCCTAATGTACTAAGCTTTTAATTATTCTATATATCATTGTAGTGTCTTTGTGTTGCCCTGTAGACACCACAAAGTGAATTTCATGAATACCACATGGCCTATTCTTTTAGTCCCAAGCTAGTTCTTTAAAGTGAAGCTCCATTCATTTGTTTACATAGAATAAAAAAGTAAGCAGTCACATTTTTTTTCATTTCTAACATTTAGCTACTGAATTGTTAGTCACTGAATTGTTTTGCCTGTCTTGCCACCTTGTTTAATGAATTGTGTGTGTGTGTGTGTGTGTGTGTGTGTGTGTGTGTGTGTCAGCGAAAGAGAGAGAGAGAGAGAGAGAGAGAGAGAGAGAGAGGAAAAGAGGGAAAGATTTCTGTTTGAAGCACATTCTATAGTCATTGAGGGCAGACAAATAGTGAATAACTTATATATCTGTCCTACCTACTTTTTTGTTCCGGGGACAAAATACCTGACATCCACCACTTTTGGAAGTAAAGATTTATTTTATCTCACTGTTTCAGAAGGTCACAGCCTGTTCACATGCAGGCTCCTGGAAATGGTAGAATGGAGGCAGAGGTACTTACAGCATAGCAGAAAATAGCCAAGTGTGAGAAGAAAGAAAGGCAAAGCCATCACATACCCCTTCAGGCCAAGCACCAAGAATCCACCCCTTTCATCTAGGCCCTGCCTTCCAATAGCACACAGTACCATTGGTACATGAGGCTTTTGAGGATCACTCCAGATGCAAATCACAACATTCTACTCCTGGACCCCAAAAGACTCATTTCCACATGCAAAATGAATGCAAAGTGAATTTAGTCCTTCTCTAAGAGTTGCCAAAGTCTTAACAGTTCCACCGCTGCTAAAATAAAGTTTGAGTCCAAAGTCTCCTCTGAGACTGGGCAAACTCTGGTTATGTGCCCCTGTGAAAATCAGAGCAAGGCACTTCAACATACAAAGACACGGGGTAAATATTCTCATTCTAAGAGGGAAGAATAGAGGAATAATAGACAACTAGACCAAAGGGGGAAAAACAAACAAACAAACAGACAAAAAACAAGTTTTAAACATTGCAGGGCAAGGGTTAAATCCTGTAATTCCATATCCAGTACCCAGGGTAAACTGTGGCAGTATATGAACTACAAAGAACTTGGGTGGCCCCACAATTACAGTGTTGCCTCTGGCTGTAACCTTCATCTTCTCTGCATTGGGCTGGCCTCACCTGCAGCCCGAAGCCTTCCTCAGAGGATAACGCATGTCCCTAGCTTCTCCAAATTTTTCAACTCTACTGCAACAAAAGCCTCTTCTTTGTGACTTCACACATTGCCCTCCAGAGGCACATTACCACATCCAAGCCTTCCTCTGAAGTCCTCCCTGGCCTACCTCTGTTTGGAAGCCTCCTTGAACCCACATCTCTTGCACTCTACAAGACTGTAAAGCCAGGACCATGTAGACGTTGGCAAGGTCTGTCTGCCAGGCTTGAGCAGTAGTCTGAACCTCTTGTATGAATACTGTTGGAATCTTCGAGTTCTTACAAGGTTGAACTGCAACAAACTTTTTTTTCTTTTTTTCTTTTTTTTTTTTTTTTGGGGGGGGGATGATATACACTTCTCAAAGCAAAATCCTTTGTCTCTCCAGTTTTGAGATGGTAAAGGTCAGATTATTGACTTTTAAGATGCCTTCAAGGCATCTGTTTTATAGCCCCAGTTATAAGTACTTGGCTTCTTTTTATTACTAATCTCTTAAACTTCACTGTGCTTAACTGCCCTGCCACTGCAGGTGCTTTTAATTTGAGAATACAGCAAACCTTTTATATAATTTTTCCTGCCTTTTTTCATAGAGTTGATTAGAAGCTACAAACATTAACCATGTGACAGCCTGAACATCTGGCTGCTTTGAGATTTTCTCTACCAGATTAAGTATCCACCACTCTTAATCTCAGTTTCTGGAAAAGTTTCTGGACAAGGGCAAAATGCCAACAAACCTTCTACCAGAGGATAGCATGTCTAGTGTTTAGACCATTTGCCAATATATTTCTCTTTTGCATCTGAAACTTCTTGAGTCTCGCCTTTCCAAGCCACCTTTCTATCAACACTCTGGTCTTATGAGTTCTGACAAGAATCTTTCATCAAACTCTGCTCAGAGTATTTTAAGACTGTACAGCTAGTCTCCTCAAGCCTCCTGCAAATCAGTTCCAAAGATTTCCAAACTATATGGTCAGGTAAAGTCGCAGCAATGACACCATTTCTCTGGTATCAGTTTATGTCTTAGTTAATTGTTTTTGTTGCTGAGACAGAATACATGATAGCCACAACTTTAAGGAGGGGAGATTTATCGTAGCTCAAAGTTTTAGAAGGCCACAGTTCATTCACAGGTAGGTGGCTGGAAATGGTGGAATTGAGGCCAAAGCTAGATCTGTGGATAAAAATCCTCATGGCATAGCAAAACAGAGCCAACATAGTAAAATCAGGACCAGCTTTGGCTATAGAGCGAGAGCCCATCTCAAAAAAAAAAAAAAAAAAGCCTACATTCTTGTTATGACAGTATAGAAATGACACTTTGTCCTCCTCCCCAACCATAGTTTGATCCATGAGAAATATATGCTACATGTACATGACTAATAGTCACCAAAACCTTCAAAGTCATAAAAAAATTATAGGTCAATTGTGATCTCAATACTCAGGACTCTGAGGCAGGAAGTCCATGAGTTGAAGACAGCCTGGTTTTGTCACTTCTTAATGCTTTTGTAGCTTCTGTTGCCTGTTGTATCTGCGTACATGTCATGAAAGCCTCTCCTTGCATCTTAGTACTCAAATTGGCTTTTATCGGCTGGCCTTCCATATTTGACTCCCTTTTCCTGTCAACAGCAAAAGATCTTTTTATTCTGGCCCCATTTTCTCATACCCGCTTTTATTGGAGGGTGTCTTGCTTTGCTGCTGAGGCTAGCCTGAAACTCCAGGGCTCAAGTGATCGTCTTCCTTTGGCCTCTTACATAGCGGGCATGTGCCTCCATGTCTGGATCCCTCATTTTTTTATTATGCTCATGTCATGTTAGTTCTCCTTACAGGAAACGTATCTTTTGATCTAGCAAATAAGATAATAGCTAAATTGGATAATTTTAAACATACAAGAAGAATGTGTGGTCATGTCATGGGATGAGTGAAAGTTTATGTACATGTTAAAAATTTGAAGTGCTAGATCACAACAAAAATGTGAAATCTAGGTAGATTTTTGACTGCCTATATGGACTATATTCATGACATCCCCATCATAAAAATTATTTATATGTAACATAAATAATATGTACGTGTATGTTTATATAAAAATTCCTGCCTGCTAAGCAGTTATTTAATAATTTCAAGACAATTATTACAAGTCAAAGCAATGAGATTCAAGCCTTAGCATTTTTTATAATCATGCAGAGATATATTGAGTTTTTGGAAACATTTGCTATAAACAGTATTGACCACTTAACTCATGGTGATAATCTCTTCAATTTGCTCATGTTTCATATAACTATAAATCATCAAAAACAGACACATCAGCATGCTATGGACATGATATAAAAATGCAAGTTATTTACCTAATGGAGTATAAAGTATATCCTACTAAAACCTACAAGTTTAAAGGGTAGTTCTAGACAAGCAGGTTGTTTAGATGAAAAGTTTAGACAAATGGATTTCTTGAGATGAAATAAAATGGGTAGAGGATAAATGACTATAACATAAAGAATACAATAATGACTTACATAAAATGGAAGCTTACTAAATTTTTGTGTAAGATTTGGATGTATCTAAGCTGAGGAACATTTCTGATGCATAAAACCATTTGATCCCTGGGTTCTCTGTCTCTGTTCTCTTCTATCATGGGTATTATTCGAGAGCCATTGGCCTAACTCTGACATTTCTGTGTTCCACCTCAGAGAGTGAAAGAGGATGGTGTACTGAGCAAGTAACTTTCTTTTAAGCATGAGCAGAAATCACACACATCCTTTGGGTTTATAGATAATTGATAATGTGATCATGCAGTGCAAATACTGAGATTGCCATAAATTTGATTTTATTAGATGTGAATCCCCCTGACTATTTGATATTAGATAAGTACCATCATGCCTGGCAGGCTTCTTTCTTTCTTCAGATAATTCAGTCAGACCCATGATCTGGAATGTTTTAGTCTTGTGTTACTTTGTTCCTTCTTTTCTTTGGCAAATTGAGAATCAGCAATATCTACTGGAGATTAAAAAGAAAAAAAAAAACCTCAAAATCTCTTTGAGCTCAAGGAGTGTTGACATTCAAGTCTAATTAAAAAAGGAATGCAATAACTTTTTGATTTTTACAAAAGTATTTCATGCTGTTCAAGACCCAGTTCCATTTTTCAAATTAAAGAGGAGTTGAATTTGGTAATCGAAAATGATAAGATTATATCAAGGATTATTGCTAAAGAATATGGTATAGAAGTCATGATTTTACCAATTAGTAAATACATTTGCTCAAAATTCAGGAAAAAGGAGACAATGCATAGGAAGATACCTATCTATCCAAGTAGAATACTAGGCAAACTTGTTATAAATTATCTTAAACTGTAACTATGTTGCACTTTGGAAAACGTCAATTTTAATTGAGGATATATACCAGAGTATTTAGTGTTTTTCCCTTGGAGATGTTAACATTTCCCACCTGTAATGATTTTTGATATTTGATAATCAATGAAAGCCATTCATTTCTGGGCACATTTCTCCTCCTGCATGCTAAATGTTATGCTTGGAAATCAAAGAATTCTTATATATAGTCTAAAAAATAGGAACCTGAAAGTCTTAAACTTTATAACATTTCTTATTCAAGTCCAGTTCAGATCCTAACCTGAATTTAATCCACACAATAAGGGTTTTCTTTTTTTATCCTTCAACAAGCTATTTTGGCAGATAGTATTTGCTATTCCGTGAGAAGTTTATGGTATGCACCTTGGTTCTGTTGTATTTATATATGTGTCATTGCTCTTTATCTAAGTGATGAACTAGTTGCCAAACAGGGATACAACTTATGTTTTTTTTTTCCACCTAATATACTGATACTTTCAAGTCTTACACATAAGATAGACACTGAAAAGAACTTTACAATATTCAATCCTCTTTCTATTTCCCATGTCATACTTTTTCTGAACCACTGTAGACAGGCAGATAGACAGAACGACAAACAGACAAACACACACATACACATACACACATACATACATACATACATACATACATACATAGAGGGGAAGAGGAAAGCATTTGTATTTAGGGAAATAAATCACTGTATAATATATTAATTAAAGTTGTTATGGAAAAGTATAAAATGAATTAACATGACCATCAGCAGAAGCCTTTTATCTATAACTACAAAAATTCTAAAATAGATTAATAGTTCTCCTGAAGACACCGTGTGTGTCATCAAATGGAAAGCATGTAGGGTACATTGTATCTACACCTCTGATGATGTTTTTGATAAATACTAAACACTAGGAAAATTGAGTAAAAACTAAGATTTCTCACATAATTATAATGATTAGCATTGGTATAATACAGTAACCAAGCTCGGATCCTAAACTCCTAAAGGGTAAATGCTGTTCTCGTTTCAAGGATGAGAAAACAGACACAGAGAAATTAAATCACATCTCCAAGGTTTTAGTCAAAATTTGATCATATCCATCCTCACTTCAAACTTGGTTAAGAGTTGATATGTTACTTTGTTACTAAATTATAGCTTCATTGGAGAAATAGTATATTATAGCAAGTCATTATATAACACACATATGAAGTTGTATTAATAATACTGATTACTTGTTTTATCACCACTGTGCTGTGATGGGAAGACTGATGTTAGTATTTGAGGATTCTTGGCTTTGGTATTCTTATTCCTCTTTCTGGGACTTCTCTTTGCTCCCAGATCTGTTATTCTGTAGACTGAATTAAATACTGAAACTGACAAGTGCAGTGGTTTGGATTTGGAGTGTTTCCCAAAAGCCTCATGTTCCTATGGATACTGCGTAGGGTTGGGAGGTGGGGCCTGGCTGGAAGGAGATGGGTGCTTTGGGCGTGACCTGTAGGGGCATGTGCTAATTCCAACCTTCCTCCTGTCTCTCTCTCTCTGTACCACCATGTGGTAAGGACCCCTGCTGCTGGAACTCTGCCTCTGACCCTGCCCCAGCTCTACCATGTGCTTTCATCATTTTTCAGTTGCCCATCTGTGAATAGACTGTGACCTTCTGAAACGGTAAGCTACAATAAATCTTTACTCTGACTTGTGGACATTGGCCATTGTGTCACAGCTATGAAAAAGTAACTAAAATAACAAGAGAAAAAGACAAAAAAAAATTTAGGTAAAACTGATTAATTTGGAAAGACAGAGTGTAGCTATAGAATGAGAAGAATAAATCAGAAAGAAATGATAGTGGGACTGTGAGCTAAGAGGAAAGCAGAAAATAGAGAGGAGCTTAAAGTTAAGATTTTAGGAGACACTTCCCAAGGTAAGTCCAAGGATTATAAGTGGGGCCACCACACACTCTTTTCTTTTAAGATTTCTACACTCAAGTGGAACTTTTGCCCCCAGACTCCATACCTCAGGAGGCTCTATGCTGTGCAGGACTCCTCTCCTTTGTGATAAAAGAATGTTTAAATAAAATATGCACAGCAAAACAGGGTAATTGTGAATGAACCGCACACTGCAGTGATTGTTTCCTTGTTTGTATAGACTCTGCCATGTAAGATTCAGGAAATCTGACCCTATATATTAGAAAAGCTAGTTATTTTTGATTAGACAGCATAGTTTTAGATTCCAACAGCGTTAGATCCTTATGTAATACAATGTGCCAGAAGAGCTGAGCATTCACATGGCAGTTGCTGAAATTTTCCTGTATTATTACCTATGTAATCATAGATTTATTACCTTAGTATGTAGAAGAAATGCTGTTTTAAAATTTGAATTTTAGCTTTACTTTCACATTGTATCAATATGGCATATCACAATAACTTATTGCTGATAAAATAGAAAAAATATTTTTGTAATTTCTCTAACAAGTGGAAAAGCTACCCTTTCAGCAGTTGTAGAGTGCTCTGTAAGATGCTTGTAGTGCCACATTGTTATGATTTGGATCTGGAATGTCCCCAAAGTCTCACATATTTGGATGTGGTGAGATAACTGTTAAACCATGTGCTATTGGGAGGTAGGGCCTGGCTGGAAGGGGCAGGTGCTTGGGATTTGACATAGAAAGATCGTGTCAACTTGTTGAGATGGGGTTTCGTAGATCAAAGCTTTCAGGTATCTGCTACTGACTTGTGGGCTAGGCAGTGGGGTCACAACTAGCAGCTTGATCTAAGAAAATTGAGGAAGAGGAAACATTATTAGAGTATTTTCCTGGGAAAGTGTTAGCCTTGGCTGAGTTTCCAGTTAGCTACTACTTGGCTTCTGTCTGCGGTGCCATGAGCAGCCCTCCAGCCTCTGCCACGTGCTTCCACAGTTGCCCACTGCCCATGAGGTGACTGTGTGAGACCTTCTGAAATCTTTCCTCCCTTAAGTTGTAAATGTCAGGTATTTTGTCTCAGCAGTGAGAAAGTAGCTAAGACACATACCCTTGCCCATTTTTTCTTACTTCCCAATTATTGGTTTTTTTTTTTTTCCTGTAAATCAGTGTTGAATTCCTCAGCTTTAATCTTCATTTTGCATGAAGCAAGGACCCATACTAGTTGCTGAATTTGGTGGGTAAATCTGAGAACACGGGGAAAACCATGGTGATCCAAATGGAGACTGATGAATGAGAAAACATGAGCTTCCCAGCAGTGTACATGCAATTTCTACCAATATCAGTGACCTAATTTATAATTATAAAAATAAAATAACAAGTAAACAAATGAAGAATATGGTTGTACTACTAAGAAGCATCAAAACAGAATCTCATATAAATCACAGACTGTTAAATAAGAGATTTTAAAGGCAGAAAAATCTCATTCATTTTATATAGTCAGGCAGACAAACTTACTGCATTTATGTTTTCAAGATAAATAAAAGCTAATCATCAAATAAGGAGGTTTAACTGCAACATTTACCACAAATAGGTCATTATGTGGTAATTGCGTCAACATTTATGTTAAATAATGGGATTTATGTAGAGGAAGAATATTTCTCAAATCTTTCTGGTGTTAGTAGTTTTACATTTTGAAGCAAGGTGTCCACTTACATTAGGCAAGGTAATCATTTCTACTTTCCCTTAGAAACTGGGGAGATAGGCATGCCATCACTCTCAATGTGTGCATTTCAGCTCCCAGGTTCTGGAGAAATGCACTCCAAAGTCATAAGCCTCACCCAACCCTATGGAGTTTCAAAAGGATTTATACACATTTCAAAGAGAACAAAAAGTACTTACAAGCCTCTAAAATAAATTCTCTAAGAAAAAAGTAGGGAAGGGAAATTTCCTTATTTTCATTTGGGAAAATTAATTTTTTAAAGATAATCCACTTTGTCCAGGTATAATTTGCATCTAATAAAATTCAGCCTTTCTAAAATGTACAGCTTGCATTTTGTCAATGTATGTCGTTGTGTAACCTTCCCCATTTAAGATATAGATCATTTCTGTCCCCAAGAAATTCCCTAGTCTGCTCAAAGGTCACTGTCTCTCCCACTGCACACCACTTCCCAATCCTGGCTATTTTGCATGCTTCAGGTTTTTTTCCCTTAACATCACTGAGGTATAAATGACAAATAAAATATTTTAGGTTGTACAACTTGGTATTTTAATCTACAGGTGCATTGTGAAATGATCACCATAAGAAACTCACATGACACGCCTGCCTCCTCACATAATTACTTTTATGCAGAGGTTAACCTTAATCTTTTTATTCCTACCAATTTTATACACTGGTAACAAAACAGAGACCAATATAGGAACAGAAAACAACTAAACTCAGAGGCCTTAAATGTGTTAACTTATTAAAGCATGATCCTACCTGCTACCCCTTTTCAAGGGACCTGAAAGCTGCTTTTGCTGAATTAAAAAAAAAAAAATTGACTCTTCATTTAGGCCTATAGATGTCTAAGGTTTAACTGAACTTTGTTTTGTATCTGTCTTCTTTATTACTTTAAAACTCTTCGGCCAGATCTTTGCTCAGCTCTGCATATGAGTGTGTTAACCATTCAGAGTGGGTGGCTGAAAGCTGGCACTAGGATCTTGGTTGGCCTTAAATTCACTTAGCTTATTTCATCCCCCTTCAAGAGTGAAAATATCAAGACAAGAGATGTAGGAGGCAATTCACCTACCAATGAGTGCCCAGAAATCTCCACTCATTGCTAAGTCCAGGGTGCCCAGCCTTCTAGTTTGTCAGGTCCTCTTTGGGTTGAATATAAAGAATTTAATATAGTTAACACGGCTGGAGGAATGGCTCAGCGGTTAAAGTGCTTGAGCAAGCGCTAAGCCAAGCTCTAAGTACCTGAGTTCGATTCCCCAACACCACATAAGCTGGGTGTGGTGGCGCACATCTGAAATCCCAGCACTCAGGAGGCTGAGACAGGAGGATTGCTGTGAGTCCAAGGCCAGCCTGGGCTCTGAAGTCAATTCAGGACCAGCGTGAACCACAGAGTGAGACCCTGTCTCAAAAAAAAAAAAAAAAAAAAAAAAAAAAAAAAAAAAAAAAAATATATATATATATATATATATATATATATATATATATATATAAACATAATATTAACTACAGGTTATATAGTTAACATGTAAGTACCCAAATTTCCTTTGTGAGTGAGTGAGTGAGTGTGTGTGTGTGTGTGTGTGTATTTTTAAAAATTAAAATAAAGAAAGCAACATAACATAAAATTAGTGGGATATTTGATCTTCCTTTTCTGGGATTAGTGCATAAATACCTGGTTTGAGGGAAGTAGTTACAATTCTTGGTCAGTGGATTCCCTAGGTGCTCTCAATGTTTTTCTGATGATAACTCTTGTTAAATTCGTTCTAAATTTCTTTTAGCCATCTGTCTGTCTTCTTTTGAGAAATGTCTATTGAGGTCTTCTGTTTTTTTTTTTTTTTTTTTAATCAGGCTATTTGGTTTTCGCTTTTAATTTGACTTTCTTACATATTCTGGGTATTAACTCCTTAACATTTACATAGTTTGGAAATATTTTCTCTCACTGTATGAGTTCTTCCTTTATTTTACTTATTGATTTCTTTGCTATGCAGAAATCTTTTAAGTTTGATGTAACCCCATTTGTTTGTTTTTATTATTTATATTTTGTTATTATACCAAAAATTACTGCTCAGACCATACCAGTTTTCAAAATGAACATTTAAATTGCTAATGTGAGAAGAATAATTGCTTAGGCATGATTCTATATTTAGAGTAACATTTAACCTACATGTTAATACATGATACTATTATTACATTTTCTTTTAACAGAAGAGAAATTGAAACAAAGGAGTTTTGACCCAGTTTTCCAAGGTTACTAAGCTAAGCAATAGCGACAATAAAGACTTGACTCTCAGCCTTAATATTTGACAGATGCTGTGCTATATTCACCTCATTGTATGATGTGTTGAAGAGGTAAATTGAATCATCCACTTTGTACAATGTTCAGCATGTGGCAAGCACTCCACTCTCACTGTTCTGTGGTTGTTGCTGCCATTTGTAAGCCTCTCTTCCTCTGGTTTCCAAGGTCATCTTCGTCTTTTCCTCTGGGTTGAGGTAGAGTTGTAGATTAGTGAGAGTGCTCCCCTGCCAAGTGGAAGACCCTGAATTTGATCCTAAGCACCATAAGAACAACAATGAAAGAGTGCAGTGTAACTGTGTCCTAGCTGCTCAGGATGCTGAGGCAAGAGGATCCCTTGGGTACTGAAATATTGAGATGAGACAATCCTGGGCAACATAGTGAGACTCCTTTTCAAAACTAAAATCAAAACAATCTGCTTTACTGAAAGTTATTACCACCTAAATCTGGAATTTTACTTTTGGGATGTTGTTTTTGATTCTACAGCACTGAGGATTTAGTCCAGCTTCCTCAAACTCCTAGGCATGTACTCCACCAACAAGGTACATATCCAGATTTTTTTTGATGTAAGGGTCTCTTTAAGTTTTCAATATTGGTCTTAATCCTGCAGCCTTTACCCCACTAACTGGGATTGCAGGTGTATATCACCTTTTCTGGGCAAATACTGACTTTTTTCTTAATTTATTTATGTTAAAAATTCAACCAAGATTGTCAAAGTTCTAGTAATAGACATTGAGGGTATTTGAGAATAGTCTCATCCTAATGATTCACTTGTTCATTCATTCACTCAACAGCTATCTGGGTTTTTGCCTCCCAAAGGCAAGGCATTGATTTGTATACTTTTTCAGAAGTCCATACTTTGAAAATTTGAGAAAAATTAATGAGTGTTAGGCATTGAAGTTGCAAAGAAGTTCACACCTATTATGATAGCTGAATTTTAAAACAAAATTGGTAGGCCATACTCTGAAGACTTAGATATCTTCAATCTGCCCTGGTCATCTTTCACTAAGGGATTTATCAGGAGATCTTTAGCTATGTTCTGGAGGCAAATTGATTTGGATAACCCAGATTTTCATTAAGTTTTTTTTTTTTCTGATTTCAGCAAAGTGCTTCAGAATACCTTTTCTTCTGCAACGTTCTTATCATTAATATTTTCAGGCTCTTGAAGAAACATGGCCTCTGCTTAGGAAATTCAAACTTTGAAAAAGTAAAATGTTGAACTTATAAATGCCTTAAGCAAGAACAGCGATGTAGTAAAAATGTTGAAACTTTTGAATAATTAATCAAAAAGATAACTACATTTAGACTATAACATAGACAAAATTTCTCTGAATGCTAGTCACCTCAAAATTAACTTACATTATATTAGTTGGTGTTGGAGATGTAGGATACCTGTCGGATAAAAGTGTGAAGAGGATTTCAGTGATTTCGTTTCAACACTAGCTCTTCTTAGTACATTGTTTTGGGCAGTTTACTCAGCCTTTCTAAATCTTAGTTTCTAACTGTGGAAAATGTGTTGATATGTTAATGTATTTCAAAAGTCAATAGCATCTGGATGAGGTGGCACACACTTATACCTCCAGCTTCCTCGAGGCTGAGGCAGAAAGATTGCAATTTGAAATAGAGCCTGGGCAACTCAACAAAGCTCAGTACAGTAGAAAATATGAAGCACTGAGTCCAATCACCACTAATGTATGACTACAAGAGAAAAATTAAAAAGTAAAGAAGATTAACTTAGTAACAAAGTTATAAACATAAATAATTAAATGTGACCTATATCAAGATAGTTTAATTAACAATGCAATAAAACATACATTTGATAAATTGTGTCAATAATTCTTTAAGCTCATGTAATCTCCTTACCTTCATGAACAAATTCTTATCTGGCCGGAAATCCATTTGTTCTCTGACCTCATTTCTTTTTTTTTTCCCCATGTTATTGATTAGAATAAGTGCAAAATTCAAGGTTTACAATGGAGTTGAGCATTTTGTGCACATGCATATCTTGTCAAGGTGACAAGGGCTTTCCCACTCTCCTTTTGTCCCTCCCTCTACCTACCCCTCCCTCCTCCCCTCTTTCACTTTGTCTTTCCTCTTAAGTTCCATAGGAGTTGTGATCTGGGTCTCTCATATCAGAGAGGCCATTCGATGTTTCACTTTCTGCTTCTGACTCACTTCACTAAGCATGATGCTCTCAAGTTTCTTCCATTTGCCTATAAAAGCCTCCACACTGCTGGACTTTATAGATGCACAGTATTCCATTGTATATAAATACCACAGTTTGTGTATCCACTGTTGGACCTCATTTCTAGTGTGCTCTTCGTTTTTTTCTACTCAGGCCACACAGGCTCAGGACCTTCTTGATGTTCTAGCAATATGTGCTACATAACTCAAGACTACATAACTCAAGAACAGAATGGATTTTCTTTACTATGCTGATTAACTTTAAATTATATTAAATTGAAAGAAACTGAACAAATGTGAAAACTGCATTTGTTAAATAAACTGTGAGTTTATTTCTAATAAGGGGAGGATCTATTCATTTTGTGTTGCTTTTGTGTATGCAAAAATTGCTTAACTGTTGTATTGTACTGTTTTCTTTTTGAAATATATTCACCAGTTTGTGCCAACTTTCATTTCATTCTTAGAAGTATTTATGTCTAAAGGAAAATTATGGCCCATAACAATGATCTGTCTTTGAAAAAAACTGGTACAGGATAGTCAGAAAAAAATAAAAACAACACTATCTTTTCCTTGACTTAATTTCATTTCCTTGCTCCCATATTAAGTGTCAGATGTGTCAAATGAAATACTGTTATTGGTCTCAGAGAATTTTATTCCCATTAGTTAGACTCTTCGTTTTTATCTAGTGACTTATGTTTTCTGTGGCATTACCAAATGATTCTTAGATTTCAGAAAATACGTTATATTCTTAAATTAGAAATATTTGCATCCATTTAATTACAAATATCTCATTCTGAATCATTTGTCTTATTTTTATTATTGTTGTAAACTCAAGATTTTATCTAAATAAATTAATGATAAGCCAAGAAATAATGTTTATGAGGAGTTTATAACACTAAGTATTTAAAGGAGTTTAACAAATCATTTTCAATGTTAATTCTTTTTAATCTTTCCTATTAATATGCAACTTAAAATATGTTTATCATTTTATGAATTAATGATCATTGTGGAGTACCCATAAAATTGTTTATTCATAATCTATCATACATTAAATTCTTGTTCTGTTATACAACTAGTCGTATTCCTTTACCATGATTAAGGCAAGAATTATATTTAACTTATTTTCTACCATAGAGTATTTGGAAGTGCTAAGTTCATAATTAATGCTTGGTAAATATTTTTAATTTAAAAGTTAATAATTATAGAACCCAAATTTTCCTAATTATTTTCTATTTTGAAATAAATTGTAATATTAAAACATAATATTAGAAAAAAATATTCTGAAGAAATTTTCAGCTGGAAGGTATGTTCAGTTTTCAAACTTTTGATTTCCCTCTGACATTCTCAAATGTTTTCCATCTTTTGCTTCCATGTTTACTCATAATCAGGTAATTCAGCACAGGCCCTTCATTGTAAAAGTAGAAAGGAAACAGGGAGAACCCAGTTGCCACAAGGCATGCTTTTCTCTTGAAAGATTCTCTTTGAATTGACTAGGTGATAGTTACACATTGGTTTCCCTTGGAAAGTTTATAGATCTGCTGTGTTGGTGCCCATACATTTTAGAGTTGTTGTTCTAAAATGAGCGCTAGGCAATCCTTTTACGTATGAGTTCTTACTACCATGATCTCCATTTGTTTTTAATTTATTTTTGTTTTATTTTCCCCCATTTTATTGATACGTATAAGCGCAAAATTTAAGGTTTACAATGAAGTTGAGCATTTTGTGCACATACGTATTTGTCAAGGTGAGGAGGACTTTCCCCCTTGCCTTTTGTCCCTCCCTCCCTACCCTTCCCGCCTGGTTCACTTTGTTTTTCGTTTTAAGTCCACTTGTTTTTACCTCAGGACTACCTAAGAATGCATAAGGTTATTTACAATGCTGACCTGTCTGGGGAAATTCTAATAAATATAAATACAAAAGTCAAACAAATTATATTTTTAAATTTTGTGTGTTTGAGATAGATTTTTTTTGTATTGATTACCTAATACATGAGGAATTGTTGTATATTCATATTGCTTTTTTTTTTCTTTTTTTTGAGACAAGGTCATGCTCTGTAGTCTGGACTGGTCCTGAACTCACTGTGTGGCCCAGGCTGGCTTTGAACTCATGGCAATCCTCCTGCCTTTCTCTCCAGTGCTGGATTCCAACGCGTTGCTTTTTGATATTTTTCATCTTTTCCTCCTTTATCCTACTCAAATTCAAATAAATATATGTAAATAAAAAGTCCTACAAATTGCATTTCTCAATTCAGTTAGTAAGTGTGCCCACATACTAGTGCCTGAGATCTGTCTAACTCATGTATTGTAATGGGAAATTCAGAAGGCTTAGTCCAAATGTACCAGATGCTTCATGGTGATTAGCATCGTAAGCAAAGCTATTAGCTTCATAAGGAAGGACACATTGACATATTAGCCATCAAAAAAGGCTGATTTTTTTTCATTAATTAGAGTAATTGCCAAACATCTTAACTGTGTTGAAAACTTTGCTTCTTTTTAATGAAAGCCAGGTATTATCTGCTTTTTCTTTATTTATAAGATATTATCAGTATTTGTATATCTGGGCATGCTTACAAGTTTTCTGTATTATATTCATATCTTTAAAATTATTTATATTTTTATGTGCTTCAATTTTGATTTGTACATAATATAAATGACTATGCTTGTTACCTTTTAATACTGAAAATTTTTACTTTATGCAAGCCACTAGAGTGGCAAATATGATTTTATAAGCTGTAAAATCTGTTTGGTCTCAATTTTCTGTGTTCACTTTTCATGAGGACATAAGGGTCATTTAGAATTAGATGCAGTTTTTAAAATGTGTACCTTAATAGATAGAGCATAGGTGTTAAACTCAAATAGATCTGGGCTTGAATCCCAAGTCAGTCAATTACTAGCTTTGTGAGTTGAGCAAGTTATGTGATCTTTTCCAGCTTCATTATCCTTGTTTGTAAAATGAGGATAACAATACTCCTTTTCAGGAGGTTACAGGATTATGTAGAGTGATATATTTAATATGTTCAGCACAGCGCCAGGCACATAGTAAGGGCTTATCTTTTCTTTCTTTTCTAGCAAAATTACTGGCACATCGAAGGAAAAAGCAGATCCTATTCTTCTTGATCACATTTCTCTCGTTTTTGTCTCTTCTACTGTCTAAAAAATGTTGCAAACATGGTACTCAATAAATATATAATACTTTCATCTAATAGATTCTAGAACAGTACTGTGAATTTGATGTTCCTATATTTTGTCTAATAGTATCTCTCTCTCTCTCTCTTCTTAATTTTTAATGTTTAGGGTTTTTCTGACATAGAATCTTGCTCAGTTGTCTAGGCTGGCCTCGAACTTGTGATCATCCTTGTCTCAGTCTTCCAAATAAATGGGATTACCAAAGTGCACCGGTATGCCGCTGACTTCTCTCTGTAATTTTGTAGTATCATTTTCCACGTGTGAGATTTCTGAACGATGGTTGAATGCAATGAAGCTCTAATGTTTGTTTGTTGGTTGGTTTGTTTGTTTGAACTGAATACAGCTAATCTGTATTCAACTCCACGTAACGATTTTCTCTAAAGAAGAAAAGTGGTGAATGTATTAAAACAAAGAAGCAGCTGGTAGGGAGAAAAGTTAAGTGGGAAACAGGAAACTTCACACAAAAGGCATTCCAACCATTTTCTTTTTTCTCCTCCATTCTTCTGTTAACTTCTTCATATTTGTATAATAGAAGAACATGATAGATACTGGGAAGAGAATAGTTTTGCTATTCATTTTTTTAAAGCTTTGGAACTGATGCTACATTTTTCTAAATCATGACCAAGGCAACTTTTTAAAATTTAATTTTCTGTGCTTCAGTTGCCTTTTTTTCAAAGAGTTACCATACTTCTAATTTACTTATATGATTCCTTTGATATACACTTAAAAAAAACTATAATTTTCTTGTTTAAGCAGAAGGCTAAATGAAGCAAAAATTCCTACGAAGCATTAGTTTATTAGAAAATAAGTAATAGTAAAATGCGATACATTTCTAATAGCATCAAATAATACGTTTTTTGAAAATATTTTAAAATGCTCACTGTGTATTTGTCTAAGAAAGTAATTAATGCTGAATAATCGATATCAATTGACAAACATCTAGAAAACCCTGTGTGATTTGCAAATAGTTTAATTCACAACATTAAAGTAAACATATAATTATGACAGATGAAATTACCCTAATCAAATAAATTTGGATTTGTTTTTCCCCTGTATTGGCTTAACTAATGAATGAAAAATTGGCTTTTACTTGTCATTCCAGCTGCTAGGCTCTAGGCATGGAGAAGTCAAATGAAGAGAAGGTCAAGTAAAGACACACAGCGAAGTATGAACTGACAAATAACCTACTGTTGGTGAATAGCGGGTTAGTAGTGCCCTCAGAGAAAGCAAAACAATTAAGTAGTGAAACAGAGACCAACTTCGTAAGGGTTGAGGAAAAATGGAAGTGACAGTCGATAAAACAATACCAATTGTTATTGTTAAGAGAATGATTCTCGAGAGAAGAAAATTAATACTATAGATAGGAATGTAGGCGAAAGAGAGGTCTGTTACTTCTCTTTGACTTTCACTTTTTTCTACTTTTGATTGGAAAAAGTGAGAATGTTTACATGTTAAAGAAAATTATTCTGGTGTATCCTCATGTTGAAAGGGAAGAAGATGGTGAGAAAAACTAGAAAGCATAGGATTTAGGATACAGGTGAAGTAAGTATTACTTAATATGAAAGATGTTTGCTATTGAAATAAGAAGCAAAGTGTTAAAATATTAATACTAATTCATCTTTCCGTGCACTCACTTATTCAATTGATAAATGTTAAAAATTATAATAACAGCTGCTTTGCTATACCCTTCTTTGTTGAGATAAAGCCAAGTCATTTTCCTGCAGGGACTCAAAATTTGAATCATATAGGAAAAGGTAGCTGCTATTATCCAAATACACACAAGATTGTAGCAATATGTGCTTTTTCTTACCAATTCTTACCAACTTATATATTCACACTCAATTATTTAATCATTTGACTAATGTAAATCTCTATTAGATTTACCCACTGAATGGCACAGTCACAGGTAGATGCCACACGTACTTGCTTATAATTTTATTTCTAATGGGAAAGAACATAGCTTGTCAATAATAACTACTCTCTCTCTCTCTCTCTCTCTCTCTCTCTCTCTGTGTGTGTGTGTGTGTGTGTGTGTGTGTGTGTGTGTGTGCGTGCGTGTATGATTTCTTGAATACAATATCACCTAGGTACAAGTTAGTATAGCATGGATATAGGTAATGCTTTCTAGAGTAGATGACAGTTGATAATATTGAAGGATAAATGCAGGTTGGCAAAAACTATAAAATTATAGTTTATTTCAGAGGAAACTATAGGTACAAAGCATAAGGAGTTAATTAAGCTAGGCTACTGTAAGTAGACAAGTGTATGCTAAAAATTGAGGTTGATGTAAACAGCATGGCCAGATTTAACTTTTAAAGTTAGATGATGATGATTATTTTACAGAAAGAAGGTTTTGTAAACTTTGTCATGCTGATTACATAGCTAATAAATGCTCCTTACCAGTTAAAGAATATGCAGATTTTAGCCTCAGGAGATCACATCCCAGTTTTTTTTTTTTTCCCCACAGAAAGGATGAGATTTAGATGAAGATGGTGGTAAATGATAAGATAGGCTTTGAGTTATGCGGTGTCTTTCTGTATTTTTCTTCCTTTCTATTTCTTGCTGTGCAAGATCCTTATGCACGAGTATATATTGAGTGGTGATATGAGGGAAATGGGCCTCTTGGGCCTCTTGATCCCCTTAAAGCTAGCTTTGTGTAATTTTTTAAACCAAAATAAATGACTTTTTAATTTTTACTTTTATATTTTATTTATTTATATTTTTTTGGTGAGCACCAAGCAAATAAACACAATTGTATGGCCTAAGAAGAATCAGTAACAGTTTTGTTTTAGCCGGCCAGGAATTGTTACCGGGCTTCTTGAGGTCCTTGTTCATTGTTTTTCTTTTCTTTCCTTTTCTTTCCTTTTCTTTTCTTTTTCTTTTCTTTTCGTTCTTTTCATTTTTTTT
>PVKB01006355.1:0-64991 GCA_004027205.1 Ctenodactylus gundi | reverse complement strand
TTTTTTTTTTTTTTGGAACTTAACTGTATCGGAGACATCTTTTCTTTTTGGTGAATGGAGACCCAACTCATGATGGAATGCCTGTATTGTATTTCATTATTTGAATATACGTGATGTGTCTCAATGGCCTCACTGATGGACAGTTGGGATCTCTCCAGCTCCTTACTATTGCAAATAGTATGGGCACGAATGATCTTAAGAGGGTGAATCTTTGCACAGTTGCAAAGGGTGTTGGTAGGGCAAATTTCTAGGAACACTGCACATATGGGCAGACATTGTCCAGCCCTCTTCCTAGAGGGTTTAACAATTTTGATGTCCCAGCAGAATGTAGGCAAATTTCGGCTCCCTTCCCTCCCTAGCACTGGCTGATATTCTTAATCTTTGCTAATCAAATTGGTGGAAAATTTGTAGTTTGCTTTACAGTTTTTTTTACATGTCTTCTCATTGTAAAACTCCAAAGGGATATGATTCCTTGAGATTGAAACATTTTTATATGTTTATTGGCCGTTTGTATTTCTGCCCCAAATTTCCCCCAAGGCTTCTACAAATGATGGCCTTGGTTTCACCATTGCTGTTCTCTGTTTTCCAGGAGAGGGAAGCCCATTTTCTGTCGCCAGCGCCTTGTGCAGGTGACCTGTCCCTGCGTCTGGGCTGGAGAGGGATGGCCAGCTCAGGGTGTTTGGTGGGAGAAGACCTAGGGTCATTCCCAGCAGCTCCTTTGGAATCTCTAACCTCTCAAGACCTGTTTCCTCACCTGGAAACTGAAGTGGTCCTTTTGGCTACCTCATGGGGTTGTCTTCAGGATTCCACGGGGCAGTTCTGATAGGAAGCACTTAGTCCTGGCCTGGGGCAGGGTAAGTGTTCAGGAAATGACTTTGTTATTGTGCTGTGACAAATTGTATTCTGTTGCCAACCCTGCACTTGGAGCATTACCAGTAGAGGAAAGGTACTTTCTGAGCAGTGTCATTGTTGAGATGGGAAGGGTGTAGGGGAAATACCTGGGACAGCTGTGCTAAAATGTTTATAGAGCATTCTCGTCCTTTCTCCACCCCCGTGATCATGCCAGGCATAGACAGGGATGAGGCCGCTTGGCTCTTAATGTATTACTTTTCCCCGTTGTTCTCATTGTACACCACTGTTTTCTGTCTTTACTGTAACAGACTGACGTAGCAACAGAGGTTCTGGGCTGCACCCCTGGACCTTGCCTTGTCAGTGATACCCGAGGTGCACAGGGCTCCCCACCTTCACTCCGCGCCCCACTCCCTGCGCAGATTTCTTGCCGCAGCCTGGACCCTTGAGCTCTCGCTCTGGCTCTCTCTGAGTTTCTGCTGTAACTCACAGAGTTCTCATGTTTATATAGGCTGTTGTGGTATTTGATCCCCCGCCCCCCATTTGAGCTGATATTTAGAGGTTGGAACATTAGACATTTAAAAATATAGATTTCCTCAGTGCATGCCTCTAATCCCAGCATTTTGGGAAGCTGAGGCAAGAGGATCACAAGTATGAACCCAACCTGGTCAACTTAGTGACTTACCAAAATAAATAAGGGCTGAGATGTAGCTCAGGATGAAGGCCCTAGGTTCAGTCTCCGGTCCCACCCAAAACAACAAACCCCCTATATTTCTAGCTTTCTAGAGAAGGAAATAGGCTGACATCTTTCGAGCTGACTGCTGCTGCCCCTCAGTCTCCCAGCCTATCTACCAGCTGGCACATCGTTGGTAGCCCATTATGACGCATGCCCTACTGTTGGCTTATCACACATCTCCAAAAAAATGAGAAACTAAGACAGAAAAAATCATTCAAGGGAGACTCTATCTTTGCAAAGTAAAGGATATTTCCATGTGTTTAACTGGCCAAGAAAATACATCTGTTCATGTCAGCCATCAGCTTCTGTTCATTGTCATGCACTGCCATGTCTTTGGAGGAAGTGGAGATGCATGACCCCTTCCATAAACCATTTCTAGCTATCTGCCCCTAGGGGGCGTACCTGGGCCTCACCCTGGAAGGCAGGATTTGTTTAGTGTGGGTGTTGGTTTCTAAGGCTTCCTTCTGTCCTACCCCCTGCCCAATTCCAGCTCCTGAAGAGCAGAACTTTTTGAATGGGGCAAGAAGAGGAGCCCTGTTGAGACTTGTGTCTGGAGGCATCATCCCTCTTCATGGACAAACTGCTTCCTAGAATCCCCAGTTATCCACAAAACCTGAGGGTTGGATGAGCTCCAGGAATCTCTGGCTTGGTGCCCCATTGCCCAGGAAGGCTTGGGAGAGTGAGACCAGTCAGGCCTGGATTCCTAGAGAAGGGAGAAAAGTGTCCATTCTTCTTTCCCCAGTGCATTCTTCTCTTGGACTCATGATATTTCACTCTCAAATTCATAAGATGCAGAGGACCAGCTTTGGCTGTGGCCTTCAAGGCAGAGGAAGCGTATTGCTTACCTGGCTCTGAAGCCTAGGACTGGTCTCCCTGGGCATCTGGGCTCAGGTCCAGTCTAGGGTTTGCAGCCAGAACTCCACTAGTCTGAGGACTGCCTTCCCTGAGGCATTTCCAATGTGCGTCCTCATGTGCTGTTTGAGAGTTTTATGGTTTGCACCTACAATGTCCCCCCAAAGACTCATGTATTTAGATGTTGTAGAGTGTGTATGGGGCCGTGTGCTCTTAAGAGATGGGACCTGGTCAGAGGGGTGAAACACTGGGCTAGATCCGGAAGGGGAGGGTCACTGGGTCATGACCTGGAAGGGGCGGCTCACTGGGGCTTGACATGGAAGGCCATGCCCTTGTTCTGGCTTTCTTGCTCACTTGGCTTCCTGTCTGCCGTGCTGTGAACAGTTTTCCTCCAGCTATACCTCTGCCATGTGCTTCCACCATTGCCAGCTGCCAATGGATGGACTGAGACCTTCTGAAATTATGAGCTAAAATAAATCTTTCCTCCCTTATGTTGTGGATGTCAGGTGTTCTGTCCCAGCAGTGAGAAAGTGACTAAGGCAGAGGGCTTGGGTGCTGAAGCCCTGGCAGTGGGGCCTGTCATCAAATCTCCTGGTTTCCTCCAAGCACAAGTGGAGTGGAATATTCCATACTGTGATCTCAGGCCCTTTGCACTTCTTTTTAAACTGTTTATCATTTACTTACTATGATACCAGGGACTGAACCCAGGGCCTCCTGTATGCTGGGCAAGCGCTTTACCACTAAGCTACATTTCTAGCTGTCTTTTAAGTTTTTATTTAGACAGAAGGCCTTGCTGAGTTGCCCAGGCTAGGCTCATGCTGTGATTCCCCCACCTTGGCCTCTTACGGAGCTGAGATGACAGACACGTGTCCCCACGCTTACGTCTTATTTTCATTTCTTGGTTAGATGGCTTGTTTCCTTCGCTAGAATCTGTGCTCCTTGGTTATGAGGACTGCTCATTATCCATTTTCATACCCTGGGTGCCCAGGACATAAGAGGTGTTAAAGGGATATTTTCTAATGCATTCAGTTTTTAAGAATTTTATTAACTCTCTTACTATAAGAAAAATTGTTTTCTAGATGCTTCAGGAATGCAAAAAGGGTTGAAAGTATAGTTCAAATCCTGAAGTAGCTTGGTGTCCAGTTGGGGAGATAAACTCAATTATTATTTCTTAGTTTGTCTGGTTATTCAACAAACTCTGAGCGGTTAGGCTTTGGTAAAATTAGCACTCGGTGTAGGACAGTGAGAGATAACATCAAGACGTGTGTGTCTTACTCACAGTGACTTTCAGTCTAAGAAAGGAGACAGATAAAAGAGGAGTCCTATATAGTGTGATAAATACAGAAACTTCATTTCTAATAAGCATTTAAAAATCTAAAGTAAAAAAATAGCTCAAAATAGTAACAGAAGATCTGTCACAAAACAGAGCCTGACTTGGCTGTCGCCAGGTAGAAGTAGGCTCAACTTGTTCGTGATGTGTCAGAAAGAGCTGTCTGAGAGAGGGCTCCAAGGGACAGGGGATTAACGAATCATGGCATGTGCCAGTACAGCAAAGGCTCTGAGAAGGCCCACACTCAACCCCGCTTACCTGCGCCCCACCTGAGCTTTACCCACACCAATGTGTTCTTTCCCCCCTGGGTAGTGTGCCCTGTGAACAGTCCTTTCTTATTGCCATATGAGGAAAGGCTGGAGTAGAGACCCCGTGTCCTTCACCTTGTTAAGGACATGGCCTTTTCAGAAACGGATGATCAGGAGGATTGTGCACAATTCAGCCCCCTCTGGAAGCCCACCCAAGACCCCCATGTCTGTGGTCTGGGAAAGAAAAGAAAGAAAGGACTTCCAGGTAGAAGAGGGGAACCAGAAGAAGAGTCTGGGCGAGATGGGTCTGGTCAGTGCCAGTCACACTGACCCCAGTGGAGAGACAGCATGGGGGAGGGGAGCAGGCCGAGTTGGCGGAGGCCAGGGGTGGTAGAGTGCCCGAACATTTGGCGTAGTAGAGTTAGCAGATCCTGGCGACTGATGGGGAAAGTCATGTTAAAGTGCCCCAACTTGCCTTACGAAACCCGGGGAGTCTCCCATCTGCAAATTCATTTTTCACAATCGGATTTGCTACCTCACTGGGCATCCTACCTTGAACAGTTAAAAATCAGATTTGTGTGACTTCTAATTTTAGAAGGAACCGGGCTGACCTTCATTCCGCGGTTGCTAACTGGAGCCCTGTTACCTGGGTGACTGGATTTACAATATGTCAGTATGCAAATACCATCTGCCCGGAGCAGGGAGCTGGAGAGGCCTGGCTGCTGCAGGGTGGTCGTGGTCACTGCTCCGGGAACTGGTGAGGGTAAATGGAGGGGGCCTGGCTGAAGGCGGAGAAGGTGGGAACACCGGGGGCTCCCTTCCGCCATGCAGGAGCTGGACTGCAGCGGGCACGGCTCCCAGGTTGCTCCTTAGGGATGCACTTCCTCAGTTGGGGCTTAGATTCCGTACCTCTTTTGGGAGAATGTGCAGAAAGGGAGCGCGGGTCCCAAAACATTTAGATCGAGTAAACTGGACCAGCTTCATGAAAGGCTTTAAACAGGCAATCCCTGCCTCCCAAAAGGCCAGCTGGAAGCTCATTTCCAGCAATGGGGTGGGAGCTGGACAAGGCCTGCACTCTTCGGGTGAGCTATGGAGGAGGCCAAGGGGAAGGGCCCCTCTGCCTCCCACCCCGGCCCCTCTGGCTGCCTGTGCAATCCAAGCAAGTTCTTTTCCCTTGCCAGATTCAGCTCTGGTCCCGTGGGTTGCTCTGCGCTGGGGGTCTGAAGCGCATTTGGAAGCCCTTGGCCCCACGGCTGGGACACTCTCTGTGCAGTTTCTTTTCAGGGACTAACCGACACATCAGCTGTCAGCTGCAGGAATCTGTCCCACCCACACATTTGGTGATTCCAAATTAGGTGGACTCATTAATTTTAATTTTTACTTTCAAATCTCGAGGACATCCATGGGTGGGTGTGCTTCCTTTCACGGCTGTGTGTTGGAATTTGTGTGGGAGGAAGACTTTCCAGGAGTAGGACCGAGGACCTGGGCTCTTGGCTTCTAATTTTGTTCCTGCTGGTGACTTCTCTTGTGACCTATTCTCTCTTGCTCTTCTTATCTCGGCAGTCTACAGAAAAGAAAGACAGACAGACAAACAGACAGGAACAGCCCCTCCCTCCCCAGGGGGAGCTTAAACCCAGGGCCTTCACACTGATCTACACCCCCTCGCTATTTTTATTTTTGATTTTGAGACAGGCTCTTGCTATGTTGCTAAGTTACCCAAGATGGGCTCAAATTTATGATCTTCCTGCCTTAGCCTCCCAAGCTGGGGGAATCACCATTTACAATCATCCTAAAACTGTGAGCAAGCAGGCAGGCAGGAGACAGGAAAGTTACCATAGTAATTTCACCCAGACTCATTCATAACCTCGTCTCTGCATATCAAGCACACGGCCAAGGAGATCAGTGCTTAGCTGGATCCTGGCCCTAGCCTGGGTGGGTTTAAATCTTAACTGTCCTACTTAGTAGCTGGATGACCTTGGGAAAGTCACCTAACTTCTCTGTGTAGCAATTTTCTCATTTGCCAAATACAGATTAAAAACACTACCTGCATTTTAGAGTTGCAAGGACTAAATAAATACAGTGTGAATATTTCAGAACCATGCCAAACCTAGAGAAGCTAGCACCCTGCCTGGAAGCTTTTGTGATGACGTCATGTGTGCGTCTACAGAAATCCTGGTGAAGAATGAAGTTGGGTTTGAGCCGTTTGTCCCCAGGATTCCCTAGAAGGCTGTGATCCCCCCTTCCTAGTTGCCACGTCACTTCCTGTGCACTGTGTGCTCCTCCCCACGCTGCCCCCGTTATTTCTTCCTGCCCCATGTCCCTTTGGGGCCTGTGCTGTGTGATAGCATGGGTTTAGGATCTGCCAGTTTTGCGTATGATGCTCGTTGCCTGTATTGGAGGTTTTAGCTCTTTGCCACCCCCTTACAGTCATGAGACCATGCCCTGAGGCTGGAGAGTTGTGGATCTGGTTTGTTCCGTAGATGACGTGCCCAAGTGTGTGACAGTGACGGGATGGCCATACTTGTTCCAAAGTGTACTCTTGGCCTTGGAAGCCATTTGATTGGATTTTGTTTTGTTTCTGGCCAGATTTGATTAGGTAGATTCAGAGTAGCTAGGCTGATGGGTCGAGCTGTCCCCAAATGAAGACTTCATCCTCAAATGAGGGACTCCTCCCAGATAAAGAGCTCTGGTAGCTTAAGGAGGACCACACTGTGGAATGATCAAGGACAAAGCTAAAGTCCAGCAGGTCATGAGACCATAGACCCTCGTAACCTAGGATGTGGGGTCTTATCTTGAGCCCTCAAATTTGACCTTAAACCAATGAACTACTTTTATGCTAATATGCACCAATTAGTGAAGACAAGTTCTGTATAGGAAAATTAATATGCCTGATCCATAGACAAACTCTAAAAGATGATGTGACTGATAAATAATTGGTACCCTTGCCCCTCCTCCTCCTTGCAGAGGAGTTCCTACTTCCTACCTCACTTTCCCCTTTATGCTTTTCCAGGTAGTTACTTTCTGCTTCCCTACTCTTTGTCGTGGTGTGCATTCTTCTACATCCGCGAAACAGGAACCCTGGCTTCGAGCTCTCCAGTAACTTTTTTTATAGGTAAATTAAGATTGTCCAGAGTAGCTGGAGACTCTGGGAGGATTGCAAGTTTGAGCACAGCCTGGGCAACTTACAACTTAGTAAGGCCTTGTCTCTAAAAAAATAAATAGGGCTGGAAATGTGTCTCAAGATGAAGGCCCTCGGTTTGATCCCCAGCATTGCAGGTACCAAACACAACAGTGACAACAGAAATTGTGAGACACGGCAGGTGGAAATGTAAAATGTCACAGCTGTTGTGGAAGAAACTTTACAGTTCCTCAGCACGTTGAAGACCTTGGGTCCATATGACCCAGCAGTTCCACTCCCAAAGGAGGTGAAAATATAAGCTGGCATGGAGACTACACAAGTGCTCATAGCGGTGAGCTTCAAAATTACAAAAAGGTGAAAACAACCTTAAAAGACCACCACCTGGAGAGTGGAGAACAAGTTGCGGTATATCCATACAGTGTAATATCATGCAGGGATTTTTTTTGTTTTGTTTTTTGCTACAACATGGATAAAAAACATGGTAAATCAAAGAAGCCAGTCCCAATAGACCATCTCTTGTGTGAATTGTTTTTAAGAAATGTCAAGAGTAAGCACATTCATAAAGACAGAGAGTAGATTTGTAGTTGTTTGGAGGGGCCAGAAGGGAGAGGGATTGACTGCTCCTGAATATGAGGTTTTATTTGGATTAATGAAGGTGAATCCAGAACAAGATGGTGGTGGTGGCTGCACAACCTTGGGACACTACAAAAACCCACACAATTGTATACTTAAAAAACTATAAGCAACATTTACGTTGTCTCCTACACAGTTTAAGGTCATTTCCAAGGTCGAGTTTTCAAGAGTAGCTGTTACTAAATTGTGATACAAAGCAAATTACAAATAATACTCTTTGGAGCTGGGGGTGGGTAGTTTAGGGGTAGAACCTCATGTGTGGCACCCTGGGTTCAGTCCTCAGCACTGCAAAGAACATGTAAAAGATTTTCATTAAGAAAAAAGAATGTGTTCTCCACCCCAAATCTTTGAGTATAAGTTATAACCATGTGATTCACAAGAAAATTCTGTAGGGCTCTGCCTTCTATGCTCTGGTACTAAAATTTACTACATTCCTGATGGGCTGCTCAAAATAACCCTGAAAGCGGCTTCTATAACAGAAATAGAAATGCCCTTTCAGGCCATGCCCACCTCCACCACCCCCAGACTCTCCAAGGTGATAATTCATAGCTCCCTCCTTGTGGTGCCTTTAAAAAGAATGACTTAAGTGTTAGCAAGTGCACTGGGGCCTTTTCTGCCTTAAGTGGACTTCCTGCAGTGAGTTTACTGTAGGTGTGTCACCAGAGCATTTCCAGAGGCAGTCCTCAGCCCCCAGAATGAAGAGAACCATCTTCATTCATCAGTGTTTCAGCAGAAGTCTACTGATTAACCCTTTAAATAACTGATAAGGTTGCAGGATTGTCTTCGAACAAGCTGAAAGAAGTGATTGACATCCTGGCACCAAATAAGATGGACCTACGAGAATAAGAGATCCAAGAAGCAATCTCCTGAGGCGGCCTCACACCCAGCAGAATGGCTGTGATCCCCCCGGAGGATGCAGAACTCCGGAAGGAATCCCTGTGCTTTGTTGTTGGGAACACAAACATGGCGCCACCACAGCTCAGTGTTTCTTCAGAAAGTTAAGCATGCAGTATGACCTGGCCATCCCCATGTGAGCTTTTCCTCACAGCAGTTCTGACCAGGGACTCACATACTTGGCCGCACACATTCATAGCAGCATTATTTGTTCTTGTGGCCAACAGGAAGAAGAAGTAACTCGAATGTCCACCAGCAGATAAATAGATGACCACGATGTGGTCTGTCTGTGCAGTGGAATATTATTCAGCCGCAGAAAGGAAGGAAATTCTAACACACGTGACTAACACAGATGTGTTAAAGACCATTATAAAATTTGAAAACATGCTATGTGGTAGAATAAGCTAGACATAAAAGGCCCTGTGTTGTATGATTCTACTTTTATGTGGATCTTTTTCATTGTTGTTTGGTTTGGTGTTTTTGTTTTGCAGTCTAGGGATTTGAATCCAGAGTCTTTGCCCTGAGCTACCTTCCCAGCCTTTTTTATGTTTTAGTTTGAGACAGGCTCTTGCTCCGTTGCCAAGTTCCTCAGGTTAGGCTCAAAGTTGGGATCCTCCTTTTCAGCCTCCCACGGTGCTGAGGTTATGGGCCAGCACCACCACACCTGGCTCACTTAGGTGGTACATAAAGGAGACAGAGACAGGAAACGGAGGCCAGCGGGGAGTGGGAGGGCTGGTGAGCTGTTGGGTGAGGAGGGGTACCAGTTTTCCACCTGAGATGATTGTAAGAGTTTTGGGAATACAGAGTAGTGATGGGTCCATAGCATTGTGATGTGCTTCGTGCCATTGAATTGTGCACCTAGAATGGATCAGATGGCTGGGGTGCAGCCCGGGGGTAGGCCCTGTACCTGGCACGTGTTGAGTGCGCAAGGCCCTGGTACATTTCTTGTGTATTTGACCACTGTAAAAAAAAAATACACCATGAAGAAGAGTACTTCTCTTGGCTGTCTCTTTTTTTCCTCCCAACTCTTTGAAATCATGGCAAGTTCTGTTTCACTGTGGCGTTGCCTAGGGGACCTGTTTGCATCTTTTCCGAGGAAGATTTGCAGAGACTTCGGGATGGCCGCCTGCTGACGCAGGGAAGGACAGGGCCACCACTTGACTTTAAGAGGTTCAGTTGATAGAATTTCTCTCTGGGTCATTAGAATGAGTCCAACACATAAAAAGACCTCAGAAGATAGATTTTTAAATGTAGCAATCGTGGAAATATACCGAATTTACTGTATTTTGCCTGTCTTTGTTAACTGTCTCCAGAGAGCAAGAGCTGACAATCATTTGCTTTTCTCCATCAGTTCTCTGCTTTTTTTTTTTTTTTTCAACAAGGAAGAAATACTCTTAGGCTACCATAGCTCAGGAGAATGAGTGCCTGGCAGCCAGCCACCCACTGTCTGACTGTGAGCACCAGGCCTGTGGGGCCCTGGGCCTCCCCCTAGAGTGAGGGGTGGAAGATGCCGGGCCTATCCCAGCTTAAATCCACGGTGTGACTTGCTTATCCCTCCTGCCTCAAATTGCTAGATTGTCACCCGAAATCACCTGCAGTGTCAGCTAGCACTTAAGCGAAGTTCCCTGACCCTTGCATGCTCCCAATGTCTTGTTTTTCTAGGCGTGAAGTGGCTTGGCAACTCTTTCAAAACAGTAAGAACTGCCATTGTTCAGTCGGAGGTGAAGCAGCCAGGGCTTCGCTTTGCATTCAGGCTAGACTTGTGTTCTCCAGGCTCTCAGGGACACGGGAACTAATTGCTGTCATCCCCAGCGTTTCAGGATTTCTGCTTTTAAAAAGCAGGGCTATTCTTCCCTTCATGCAACAGGTTTCTTTTTTGTTCTCTCTTTTTTCCCTTTTTGGTGGTAATGGGGTTGGAACCCAACACCTTCACATTGAGCTGCAGCCCTGGCCTAATTAATTAATTAATTAAATCACTTGCTTAGCAAGTGCTAAGTACCCGAGTTCGATTCCCCAGCACCACATAAGCCGGGCGTGGTGGTACATGCCTATAATCCCAGCACTCAGGAGGTTGAGACAGGAGGACTGGAGTGAGTCCTAGGCCAGCCTGGGCTACACAGTGAGTTCAGGACCAGCCTGGGCTACAGAGCGAGACCCTGCCTTAGAAAACAAAACAAAACTATAGTGTCTCTCTCTGTAGTCCAGGCTGGTCCTGAACTCGTTATGGAGCCCAGGCTTGCTTTGAACTCAAAGCAGTTCTCTTGTCTCAGCTTCCTAAGCACTGGCATGCTACTGTGCCCTGCTTATATGGTGCTGGGGAATTGAACTCAGAGCCTTGTGCTTGCTAAGCAAGTACCCTAACCCCTATGCTATTCTTCCAGCACCCACCCCTCAAAACCCCCCTCAGTCCATTTTATTTTTAATTTTGAGTCAGAGTCTTGCAAAGTTTCCCATGCTAGTTCGAACTTGTGATCCTCTTACCTCAGCCTTGCAGCAGCCTGGGGTTGTGTGTGTGCCACCAGGTCTGTTGTACAGGTTGTGCTCATAAAAGATCTCATAAAGGGTTAATAGGAGCCACTGGCTTTGCCAATGGGGTCGTCCCGGTCTAGAAAGCTACCCCCAACCACCCTGACAGTAAAGGGACGTCTCTTCTGGTTATGAGCTGAAGATACCGAGATAAATCTGAGAAGTACATGGGGGACCCAGGGTTCACATCACAGGAAAGTGCCAGCTTGATCTTTCTCCCCTTTGAGTCTTGTGGTTGGCTCTGGGTTTCTATTCAGTAGTAAACACAAGAGCCTCCGTTACTCATTGAAGTTCAGATCTGTCACCAGACCACTGCGTTTGCAGGAGCTGCCATCGGCTTCATATTCCCTGGCAAATGAAATCATCAGAGAGCTCTGATGAGTGAGTTCCCCAGCTGGCGGCCTTATGTCTCTGAGGCACAAACCCTTAAGGAACACTCTTCTTTGCCAGACGCCAGGTCTGTTCACAGCCCTGCTTTCAGTGTCTTTGGGGCCCGGCACACATGACATGCTTGTTGAAAGATGATCCAGAAGAAACGTGACTCTTAAAAAAAAAAAACACAAAGACTACCCTAGTCAATGCATGGGGAAATCTCACGCTCCACTCCCACAGCCAGCTTCCCCTGTGGCTTCCCCCAAGCCCAGCCCCAGTGCCATGTGTTGAACCCAAGGACTTTGCACTAAGCTGCATCCTCAGCTCCTTAAAATCTATTTTTTTTTTAACACAAGGTCTCACACATGTACTAAGCTGCCCAAGCTAGCCTCAAACCTGCAGTCCTCTTTCCTCAGCCTTTCACTGTGCTGATGATACCGGTCTGTACCCACACACCCAGCTCCCCCTGTGGCTTTGAGCTCTAGAAGTTCCTGTCCCTGCTCTCTAAATGGCTCTGCAGGGTTCCCACTAATGGCCTATCTGTTCTGCTTCTCCTTAGCTGATATACCTAGGGCCTCCGCTGATGTTATAAAGTAGTCTATAAGTGCTGTATGATGTCATTCTAGCTTTCCAATTTGTGAGTCAAACAAATCCTTAGGGCTTGACTACCGCCGCCGAATGCGAGCCACCACTGGAAGATACAGAGAAATGAACATTTTTCCTTTTCCCATGCCGTCAGGCACTTTGGAAATTTCTTTCCTCAGAGATGGCTTTCCTAAGTGCCCACGGGCGCTTGGGATGATCTGCAGCAGCCTGGCAGCGGCCAGGGAAGGCATCGTGCTGGCACCAGCCCTTCCCTCGGAGTGAATCACTTTGTGTCTCTTCAGCTCAGCCCAAAACGTATGACAGTGGGTTAAGTGTCACTGTCTAGTGTTGCTTACATAAGTTCGTCACAAAGGGGAGGTTTTTTTTTTTTTTTTTTTTTGGAATGAAATGTCAGTAACCTGGCTCCTTTTTGAATCTTTTTGTCAGCTTTTTCATTCCTGCACCCTGGCATAATGACACAGGTATTACGTAAACAAGACACCTCAGAGGGCTGCTTATAAAAATCCAGGGGAAAAGATAAATGCGCGGCGATGCACTGATATCCTGGTATATGAGCTGCCGGGTTGTGTTTTCACTGTGGGATCGGATATTGGTTTTTGTGGTTTATTGATCTGGCAGGATGACATCTGACGAATCTACCCAAGAACTTTACACCTTTTATTTTATTTTTCGACTTCTCTGTCTGCCTGGAAAAACCTGCACACTGAGTCACAGAACCTGGGAGACTGAGGGGTTGGCTAAGTGTATCCTTATCCTGGGGTGCAGCCCAGGTCAGTCCAGCCATGGAGGTGCACGTGTTCTTCCCCGAAGGAACAGGGATTGGAGTCACTGGTACTGTTGTCAGGCAGAAGCCCCGGCTGGGTGGTGGCTATGGGGAGTAGACTGAAATGTAGCAATGAAAGTCGATGAGAGATGCGTTCTCATCCACATAGAGTTGAGGTTTCAAGGACTTGAGTGCACTTGTGTCCGGTTAATCATGTGTCCCCTTCTGCTGGGGTCATTGCCTGCACCATGACACAGTCAGCAGCACATTGGTTGGGAGCAGTAGCAACACAGTTCTCCAAGGTGCTCTTATTAATGAATCTAACTTTAGGATGCAGTTCTGCCTTGGCCGCCATCTTGGAGGGAAGTCCTGTCATGGCAGGAATCAAGGTGTCACATGATACTGTCTCTGAGGAAAATCGTTTTCTATTTCTTTGGTTCCCGGGCTCCAAGCCTGCCTGCCTGCCTGCCTGCCTCCCTCCCTCCCTCCCTCCCTCCCTCCCTCCCTCCCTTCCTTCCTTCCTTCCTTCTTCTTGCTCTCTCTCTCTCTCTCTTTCTTTCTTTCTTTGAAATAGGATCTTGCTCCTTAGCCCAGGATGGCCTTGGACGCAGGACAGTCCACCTGCCTCTGCCTCCCAGGTGCTGGGATTATAGGTGTGCACGCCATGCCCAGCTTTATGTAGTGCAGAGGAATCAAACTCAGGACCTTGCACTTGCACCGCTGTGCCATTCCTCCAGCCCCAGAACTTTTAAAGAAGCTTCCGAACCAAAAGTAGAAAGATGCCTTTTCATTCAAAAAATATTTTTCATAATCATTAAAAATTATCATGGCTGTATGGCCACCTTGAGATATGAGCTGCAGTCCCGAAAAAAAGAACAAGTTCCCAAGCTTCTTTTTAAATTGTGATAAAATATGTGCAGTACAAAATGTGTCATTTAAATAATTTTTAGAAGGTACTTAGTGACATGAAGTATAATCCTGTTACTGTTCATCTACCAACCATTTCCAGAACGTTTTTTGATCATTCCAGACAGAAATTATGTACCTGTTAAAATGCTGAACTAGCCCTCCGTCACCTCCCCGGCCCTGACAGCCACCATTTTATTTTCTTTGTCTCTGAACTCAGTAATTCTAGGTAGCTTCTATCCATAGGAGTTCCAGCCTTTTTGTGATACTTTTGGGAAGTATTTCATCCAACTACCACTCAAGTGAAACTTCTACAGAAGAAAATAGTTGTGGGCATACGGTCAAATTTTCTTTGTTTTTTCTTTTTCTTTTTTTTTTTTTTTTGAGCCTTGGTCTGACCTTGTTGCCCAAGCTAATCTCAAATTCCTGGGCTCCAGAGGTCCTCTTGCCTCAGACTCCCGAGCAGCTGAGACTACGGTTGTGTGTCACCACACCGAGCTCATGTTTTCTCGGGTTTGTGTACTGCATGAGTCTGTGGCAGACACCTCATTCTGTTAACACGCCACAGAATGGTAGAACAAAAAGGGGACAGATCCTCAAGCCCGGGCCAGACAGGGGGCCACACAGAAGGAGCAACAGTTTCAACAGCTTATGAACAGTTTGATCATTTAAGAAGCGTCTGAATTTGTGAATTTTTTTCTCATTTGATTTTTCCCTGTGTCCCGTGACATACTGTATGAGCCCCACTGCAACAGTAGCGAACTGTGGCTCGCACAAGCAAATGGCCTAAGATTGCAAAGCCTCGCCAAAGGCAGAGTCAGGACACAGCCTCTTTATTTTCATTTCTGAGGCCTCAGTGCTTCCTGTGATGGCTCACTGTGAACAATTATCACCTCTCAGGCAGCCTAGGGAATAGCTGGTGCTCTGGAAAACAGGGCTTCTCCAAACACATTCCTGATCACCGTGCACTGCCTGTCGAGCTTGGAAACTCGTGGCCAGGCTCTGGGGCCTGAGCATGCCTGATGGACCAGCCCCTGGGGTCTTAGGAGGTCTTGATGGCATGTGGACTCCACTTTCAATCCCAAGTGGTCCAGGTTGGGGTAGACCCGCACTGTCCATTAGAAATGACTGTATGAGTTGTAAATAAGCGCTGTGAACGAAATTTTAAATTTTACAGTGGCCATTTGTGTGTGTGTGTGTGTGTGTGTGTGTGTGTGTGTGTGCGTGCTGAGGACTAAATCCAGGGCCTTCACACTGAGCTATATCTTCAGCCCGTTTTTACTTTTTAAATTTTGATTCAGGGTTTTGTTAAGTCTCTAAAATGCCCAGGCTGGGTTGTGATCCTCCCTGCCTCAGCCTCGTAGGGTGCTGGGATTACAGGCCTCTGACACAGTGCTCAGCTTGTAATAGCTATGAAAAAAAAAAGGTTAAAAAGCAGCAGGTAAAGTTTGTTTTAAGAATATATTCTAGTCAACAAATATATTCAAATATAACCATATAAGTAGTGGACAGGTGTTCAGGAACCATTTTCTTCCTCTTCTGATTGTTTTTTTCCTCCCCCGAGTCCTAGCAATTGAGCTAAAGGCTCTCTGCCACTGAGCTGTGTTGCTGGCTCTTTGTGTTTTTTATTTTGAGATAAGATCTCACTAAATTGCCCAATCTGGCCTCAAATTTGTGATCCTCCCACCTACATCTTGCAGACTACTGAGATTTCAGGCCTCTATCCCTACTGGCAGACTGAAAAACAAACAAAAAAAATGAACAAACCGTATTTCAGGTGCTTACCTGCCACATATGGCAGTTGCTTCAAACTAGATAGATACTAACCAAATGGGCGCCTTAGGCTGGCCCGGACCGGACCCGGTACCCATGGAGGAGGATAGGGGTTAACAAAAGAGCGAGATAGTAAACTGCTTCAGTTTCATCTCCATGACAGCTACTCAACTCTGCCTCCATAGCGCCAACCCAGCCATAGAGTGAAAGCATGATGGCCATGTCCCAATAAAACTTTATTTAAAAACCAGGCGCCAGTGCACATAGTTTGCCAACCACTGGAGCAGAGCGTTTGTCCCAGTTCTTTTTGGCTGTGCTGTGGGAGTACAAAGGAAAAAAAAAATCCTCAAGCCTCCTCCAGCTTTCTGAGACAAGGTTGTTAAAATGAGGACTCATCGCATCTCGTCTTCTTCCCTGTGTGTAATTACACTCTGACACTACTCCGTGTGACGCTGGCGCCGGGCCTGCAGCCTGCGTCGTGTGCTCTCAGACGGCCTCTGTGGTGGTTTTCACGCACACCCTGAAGCCCTTGTTGCACTGAGCTTTGAGGTCTGTGTATTGAAAGTTGAAGAAGCTGGAAGAAGCGTTGCTAAAAAAAGCATGAAGGGTCATTTTGAGCACTATGAGAACCGCTCAAGAATTCCAAATCCTATTGCCTCCCTCTGCAGTTGCCTTTACAGCTAGAGAGCAGTGGGCAGGAGCCAGGTGGGAAATGGCACAATGCATAATTTCACATTAAGTTAGGGGATGGGTGTTCCTGTGCTCGCCAGGTTACGTGGTACCCATCCACTTTGATGGTAAAGGCCACAGGAGATACATTCTGACCCCTGATCTGGGGCACAGAGGCCTCAGCTCATGCCGTTAGGGAGTAAGTCCATATGGAGTTGGTCATGTACTGCAAGGTGGTGGCTCCTGCTTGCCTCATCCTGATTTGGGGAACGGGATGGGGACAAGTGAAGGAAGAGAAATGGGACATGAGGATTGGTCGGAAGGAAGATGACACCTTCCTGGGTCTTTAGAGTGGTGGGATGGCCCCTGTAGGAGAGCTCCAAAGCTCAGCACCGGGAAAGGGTGAATGGTACAACTGTGGCTTGATTCTGTTGCACCTGGAACTTTAAGGTCAGCGCTCCTTTACATGAGGGTGAAGGCGAAGGTGTTGTTGGCCCGCAGGAATCCCTGAATACTCAGAATTTTTGGCCCAAGGTTGTACTGTGTTCAGTAACTTGATCATGCTCAGTCCTTACAGTTTGCCGAAGTATGATCTGATTTAAACCCTTTCCAGGTGCTGGGCCCGTTAATGCAGGCCTGTCATTCTAGCTCTTGGGGAGGCCGAGGCAGGAGGATTACAAATTTGAGTGCAGCTTGGGTAACTTCCTGATATCCTGTCTCAAAATCAAAAATAGGGGGGAAAAAGTCTGGAGCTATAGCTAAATGTGAAGGCCATGGGCTCGATCCTTAGTACCACAAAATATATCAAAAAATTCTCCCCAAAAAATCAAATTCTGCAAGCACATTCTGCAGCTCTGCGCCACCTCCAGCTCTGGTGACCAGACTGCAGACTGTGCCCGTGTGGAGCACGCTGGACCTGCATGCTGCTTTTCGAGTGCACAGGTAATGATTTGGGCAGCTGCGGAGCTGTCTCTAATCTTGAGGTCCTGGGGTGATGCCTACCCAAACTCTGGAACTGTAATAATAGCTTTCACAAAGTGAGAGCGTAGTTGTTGCTCCCTCATTCTGTACATGAGCACAGATTAAGCAACTTCAGGTCTTTCCATCAGACTTTTTGCTACTGAACTTCTGAAATAGCAAAGTTTAGGGGCATGGCTTTCTGCCACCTCTCCCTCTAACACCTCCACCTTTCGAAATCACAGGTCAAGAATAAAGCCCTTCACCTGTTCAAGATAGAAGCACTAAAGCTGGGTGGAGTAGAACAGACCAGTGGCGTGCGACTCTCAGCTCGGCTGCCTAGAGGCCAAGGCAAGTCCTTGGCCTCCCCGGGACTCAGCATCCTCAGTGGTCAGTCCCTAGATGAGGGTGTCGTGGAGAGCAAAACGAATGTAGGGCTGGAGGAATGGCTCAGCAGTTAAAGTGCTTGCCTAGTAAGCACTAAGTACCCGAGTTTGATTCTCCGGTACCACATAAGTGCATGACTTTATCCCAGCATTCAGGAGGCAGAGACGGGAGGATCTCCTTGAGTTCAAAGCCAGCCTGGGCTCCATAGTGAGTTCAGGACTAGCCTGGGCTACAGAGCGAGACCCTGTCTCAGAAAAAGAAAAAATCCTAAAAATGAATGTACCTAGTTATTGCCTCACACTAAAGGGCAATCAGTAACCCAGGCAATAGCATCGTTACCATCAATTCTTTTATAAATTCAGAGGCTTTGAGTTTTTTAAATTGTATTTTTATGCTAGGCATGAAGCTCAGAGCCCCATATTGAGCCACACTCCCCCCTTTGTTTCAGGATCTCGTTAAGTTGCTAAGTTGACCAGTCTGGGCTTGCGCTTGCAATCTTCCTGCCTCAGCCTCCCCTAGTGCTTGGATTGCATGCCTGTTCCACCAGGCCCTGCCTTCGAGGTCTTTACAACCCTTCTGAGTCTTCGGATTTTGCGGCCTTGGATTGATGTTGGAGCTTGGCGCTAGTGATGAGGAACGCGCTGTTGTCACTAACTTAGGCATGGAACTTTGTAAGGCGTTAGTATGAACAAGGAAATAAGAAACAGGCCTCCTAAGAGAAACACTCACTCCCAGGCTGGCACCATTCAGTCCTTTGACTGCCCACACCCCACTGTGCGAATGGTTCAGCATAGGAGGCCGTGTTTAAGTAAGTTCTGTCCCCAGTGTCTGAATATAGAGGATCTGGAATGACCCAGGGTTTGGCAGTTTGAGGAGGATCTCGGGTAATTTGGAAACAGGTGGTTCAAGGACGGTCTGTCCCTTCCCGCTCTCCCAGTGGAGACAGTTTGCGACTTGTGTCTGCAAGTCCATTTGTGATTTAATGGCGCAATAAACTGCCTTGGAATGGCCCAGCTCCAGCGGCCACAGCCAGCAGAGCAGGCCTGATTTTCCTGGGAGGGAGGGAAGGAGCAGTCACAGAGCCCTTGACCATCGGAGTATCTTGGCTTGAGTGTCTGCCGTCACCTTCCCCAGCATCTGTGGGTCACCCCAAGCTGGACACTGGCCTCGTGAGTGCAGGCTGGTGCCTGCCTCACACTGGCTCCTGAGGAGCCACGGGAGTGATGGATGGGGCAGCCAGGGCTCCTATGGGCAGCCGTGAGTCAGCCCCGCTGCTTGCCCACTCCGTCCCAGCAAGCTGGGTGCGCTCGAGCTGGACCCAGCCATGGCTGACTCACGTCTGGCTGATGGCTTTTCTGTGTCGTGCATCGACCTTGTCCTATGCATTTATCATATGTGAGTGGGTCGGAGCTCCTGAAGACGGTCTGCTGGTAGACACAGTTCTGCAGACCCCGAGCTGAACCCTAGCAGGAAGGACTTTGAGTTAAGGGTGTCTACTTCCAGCCATTTTCTGACTTAAAATGACATCCACGTGACATGAAGTTAACATGAAGTTCTCCTCTTTCTTTGTGGTGCTGGGAACTGAGCCCATGCGAGGCCAGCACCCTAACACTGAGCTACACCTTCTTAGAGGGAGCAATTTAGTGGCATCTGGTTCATTCATGACGTACAACCACCAACTCTATCCCAAACTTTCACACCCCAGAAGGAACCCTTGTATCTTTTGTGCTAGTATCCTTGGGCTGCATGGCGACGCACCTCTGCTGGGTGGCGGGAACTGGGGAAATACATGGGGACATCAGAAGACTGAAATCAAGGTGTGTACAGGGTTGGTTCCTTCTGGAGCTTTCTCTTCACATTATATTCCTATCCCTGTTTAAATTTTTCTCTTTTTGTATGGACGCCAGTTACATTGGATAGTCCTATCCTAATGACTTCATTTTAACTTAATTTAGAGACTCTAACTCCAAGTAAGGTCACATTTTCAGTGAGGAAGGTTTGGGACCATAGGAACTTTGGGGGAACAGACATTAGCCTATAATACCCATTAAGTGGTTTCAGTGCTAATGTTTTCTTCCTTTCTATGGCTGAATACTATTCCACTGCATGTAAACATCTGGTTTGGAACCTCAAGTACCAAGCACCTGCCAGTGATTTCTCAGGGGGTTGCTAAGCAGCTCAGTGCCCTGTGCCAGGCTTTTGTGCTCACCTGTGTCTCACAGGTTTCAGAGCTCAGAAATCTCCAGACTGTCAGTTTGCTTTTAGTGTCCACTTTGAAAGAATATCAGTTTTTGTGGGCAAAAGTAAAAGCAATATTGGACCACAGGGAAACCAGGTTGGTCAAGCCTCTCTCTCTCTCTCTCTCTCTCTCTCTCTCTCTCTGTGTGTGTGTGTGTGTGTGTGTGTGTGTGTGTGTGTGTGCGTGCGTGCTGGGGATTGAACCCATGGTCTTCATACTGAGCTATACCTCCAGACAATTAAAAAATTTTTTTTTTAATTTTTGAGACCGGGTCTTGCTGAGTCACTTTGTTGCCCGGGCTGAGCTCGAACTCGCCACACGTTTTTCCTTGGCCTCCTAGAGTGCTGGGATGTGTGCCACCTCTCCTGGCCATTCAAGCTTCTGATCCTCCAATTGATCTTAAAAATAGACTTTCTCTTTGAGCCTTCTCTTTCCTCTTCCTGCTCTTATTCTCAGCGCATCCCTTTCCCCCCCCCAAAGCACAAACACACTCACGTTAAAAGCATTTTAAAATACAGATCCTTCTGGAGAGGGGCGTGGCCCAGATAGAAAGTGCAGCCTTTTGAGAAGGCCCAGCCAGCTAGCCGCTCTTGTTGTCATGGATACTGGGCCTGGTCCCTGGGGCTGGCCACCAGCAGGAGCCTGCTGGAGTGTCTTCACACTGCCCCCCCACCCCCCCCACACACACCTGCCTGAGCAGGAAAGAGCGACCTTTGGCTGGTGCCCTCTTAGCTTTGGTACTGACAGCCCTGCTGCCTGGAACATCCACCTACCCTCTTAATTTAAAATATATTTCTCTCTCTTAGGCATATAGGCAGGAGACCTGCGTCCCTGCTGGCCAAAGCCCTCTGGGAACAACTTGGCATTGTTGTTAGTCTGCTGTAGGCTCCGGGCCTTCTCCCCCATGCCAGAGGCCTCAGGGGTAATGATAAGGTGTCTGTTGGTTCTCACCAAGTGTGCGGGAAGGGCCACAGCGGGTCACATCGTCCTGCCTCCTGACCCTGAGCAGACTTGTCCGTCCTGAAAAGTTGTTTACCTCCCTCCTGTCTCCTCTCACTCTCTCCATCCCCTCCATCAAATTAGTTTTGCCACTTTGAAAGTCCCCTGGGGAATAAATGCCTGCTGGCCCCAGGGTTTGCAGAGAGGCCGTAGGAGAGTGGAGCAACTCGGACTGGAAGACAACAGAAAATGCTCCTTTTGCTTGGTGCTCCATTTTACTTTATTTTATTTATTTATTTATTTATTTATTTATTTATTTTGGGAGATAGGCTCTTACTCTGTAGCCCAGGCTGGTCCTGAACTCATTATGGAACTCAACCTTGCCTTGGACTCAAGGCAATCCTCCTGCCTCAGCCTCCCTAGTACTGGGATTACAGGCATTTACTGCCACGCGCGGCTTCATGTGGTGCCGGGGAATCGAACTTGAGTACTTCGCACTTGACGCAGCACTTGCCAGGCAAGCGCTTTAACCGCTGAGCCATTCCTCCAGCCCACTCGCTGCATTTTATGGTGTTAGGGTGAGGCATGTGGCTTTTTGGACTCTGTCCACCCAGGTGCCCCATACTGAGAGAGGCGTTGGATTGAAAGGAATTAAAGATCTTAAGGCTGGTCCTGCGTGTGGTGTAGTCACTGGGACTCGAGCTCTTAGCCTTGGTGGAGTCCTGGCGTGCAGAGGCTTCCAGGTGCTCTAATGTCCAGCCACCTGCGAGAAGCACTGTTCTGGGAAAAGAAGCCTCAGGGAGAGTTGAATGAAGTGGAAGGGGAGGTGGGAGAAGCAGGTGTCCCCAGTTACTCGGTGCCCAGCAATGCTGCTAATAAGGCAAAAAACAGGCAGAAATAATGCCCCCTGGGCTGCCTTAGGCCAAGCCACAGAGTGGATGTGAGGCCCCCTCATCCCTGTGGGGCCAGAGAGGATAGGAGACCGCAGTGCACTCCTCTGCTGCTGCCCCGCGGCAGCACCTGCTGCGATGATGCGCAGGGTTCATAGGAACGTACAGGCACATGCCGTGTCTGCCTTCTGCTCACAGGTAGCTCTCTCCCGAGCCCCGGGGGAAGCCACAGCAGGCCAGCACTGCTGCCTTGTCTCAGCTGGCGGTACTGGCTACTGGCAGGATTAATCGCCCTGCCCCTCGCACCCTGGCTGGAGGGGGTTGTCGGTGGCCTGCTGGGTGCTAACCTCCCTGTCTCCTTCTCTGTGTCCCGCAGTACAAAATCGGCCAGCTGTATATGATCAGCAAGCACAGCCACGAGCAGAGTGACCGGGGAGAAGGGGTGGAGGTCGTGCAGAACGAGCCCTTCGAGGACCCGCACCACGGCAACGGGCAGTTCACCGAGAAGAGGGTGTATCTCAACAGGTAGGTCGTGCAGCTGGGGCCCAGGAGCGCCTGCGGGAGCCCTCTTCCCTCACCCAAGCCCACAGCACTCTTGAGATGCAGGCACGGGTGCCTGGGACAGAAGGTCACTTGGAAAGGCCTACGTCCATCCTCTACCATCACAAATCCTGTTGTTTCCAAAGGGGGGAAAAAGATCCATTTCCTACCCCTACCCTGCCCACATTCTGAGAAATAGACCTCAGCTTTTATCAGGAGCGCTGTCATACCTTCCCTGTCTCTTTGGTGACACTCGCAGGAAGAGTTAAGGGGTTCTTTTCCCCTTGTTCAGAACTAGCCATGGGGAAGAGATGGCCCTGCTTATAAATCCCAGGAAAGGTTTTCAGGTGGCATGGTGCCTCTGGGTCTCGATTTAGTTGGATTCCCGCTTACTGTCAAGTGACCCTTCACATGTCCACAAAGGGAAGCGACAAAATGAACAGTCACCAGTGACCCGACTGATAGGCGATGGTGGCTTCCATGTCCCAGGTGGACCCATCTGATCAGAGGGTAAAGCATTGAGACCTGCAAGCCCACACTAGCCAAGTCCACCATTTCTGTTTTGCAAAGTAGAGCCTTTAATGTCTTGATACTCCTTTATTGCTAATGGCACAGTTAATTAGTAGGGCTCTAATCACATCCAGCCCAGCCCCTTCCGTTCAGTCCCTTCCGGGTCAGGCTGTTATTGTGAGATAACACAGAGAGTCTATTTTATTGACCTAAATTGTGCTCCAGGAAATCCGTCTCGTATCAGCCTCTCTCTCGGAATACTTTTTGTGGTACTGGGGATCGAGCCAGGGCCTTCACTCTGAGCTACAGTATCCTCTGGCCATTTTTATTTGTGATTTAGAGACAGGGTTTCACTAAGTAGCCCAGGCTGGGCTCAAATCTGGTGTCTTCTTGTTTCAGCCTCCCAGAGTACTGGGATTTTAGGCTTGTGCCTCTGGACATGGCTTCTATGACTCTACCACCACCTGCTGCCTCTTTGATTGGCCCTTTTATGATTATGCAAAAACATTTCTAACGAGCTTGTTGACCAGTGTTACCAGCGTATAATGGGCCAGGTCTTTCTGAGAGGAGCCATATTGAATTTAGCCACTGTCACAGTGTCCTCACTCTTCCATTTTAGTGGGAGACCTTGGGTCCTGTCACCAGGGTGATGGAAATTTTCCAGGCCCATATCCTGGCAATGAAGGCCTTGGGCATTTTCATGGGCCCGGGGATGCGGCATCAGGGAATTCCTGAGTCATGATGGCATCGATCCCATTAATCTACAAGAAGCTGTGAATTCCCAGGATTTGGAGCCAGTTCAGCCTCCAGCCAACTTTTGATTTGCAGGAGTTGCTGAGCTCTGGGTCTGGCCTGGGGGTGGCTTCCTTACAGACAGATTCCTTCAGCTGCTGCTTTGGTCTTCTTAGTGCAGAGAATGTGAGGCAGATATTGAGCAGGTTTCCCCTCAGGTGCCACCTTTCTAGAGCAAGAAGGGCAGGAGAGGCAATCAAGTAGAAGTTATGGAAAATTCCATTTCTTGGCAGCCGATTACATTCTCTTCACTTACTGCCTGGGGAATGTTCCCAAAACACCAAAATCAAGAAGAAATTTTAGAAACTTCCTAACTTGTGCTGCAACCCAACACAAAGCATCCAGCTGTCTCTGTCATGTCTGTTTTCTCTGTCAAAATATATGATATTTATTCTGAGGGAAAGTCATAAACATCAGAAAGGGGGAAATTTGTTATAAATAGAAAATGTGGACTTCCAGTAATAGTAACCAAAGAGATTAATGTAGACCCTCCCCGACTTCCTATTACAACACAGGATGAGGTTTAACAATATGAAGCCGAGCTAGAGACAGAGTAAGGGCAGTCCTCAGGTGCTGGCCAGCCATCAAGGGGATGTCGAACCAGGTGGGTGTCGGATGCTGAGGAGGCCAGGGGACCTCAGAATGTTGCAACCAAATGCAGCCTATGGGGTCCAGAGATGTGGCCTCCGCCCACACAAGGGGAAGTAGGAACTGACAATCAAGCGCTAAAGTAAAAATAGTTTCAACAATCAAGGTTGCTACCCAGAGAGTCCCATTGGAACACTGTAACAGGATATACTTTATGAGGAAACTGGGACCAGAGAAAAGATGAGGGCGTATGTACAAGTAATCATAAATAAACTCGTAAACATCCGGGCAAATATGAATGAGCATAGCATGTTTTAAAAACACTAATAATGAGTAATGGGGGTGTATTTGTATAATCTAAATAGCAAAAAACACAGGAGACAGAAGAGTAGTAATTACAGCAAGCAAAAAAAAAAAAAAACTAAGATGCTAATATTAGAAATTAGAGAAATGTTCATTGTTTTAGATTTTGGAAGGCAAATATGCAAATTCAAAATGGAAGGGAACTTCTGAAGGAATACTGAAACAATAAATAACTTAGAAAAGGAAACACAATCTGTAAGAGAAAAGGGAATTTTTTAAAAGGGAGCTGGCTGAGGCTGTAGCTTAGTCATAAGAGTGTTTGCAAGGAAGGCTGTGGGCTCAGTTGTTGGCAAACCCAGCAGGCCAGTGCACCAGGGGACCTTTCCCCACTACCCCACGCAGACTGGAGGAGCTGGGGGCACTCCTTCCTCCCGTCTTTCCTTCTTGAAATGTGGACCCTACTGTCGTGTTCAGGGACATGCGTGTCCCATAGGTGGCTTCCCCATATGACTGTCTGAGCGTCACAGATAGAGCCTCAGCCCCAGCACCATCATGGGAGCAATGGCCTTCCTGTAGGTAAATAAGTATTTCATTTCCACTCTCGGGATCTTGCCTGTGTTTTTTCTCAGGGCTACATTTACTAAAATTTGAACCCACTGTGTTCAGATACACAGCCACAGGCAACACCAATACACAGAAGGAAGGAAAGAAAAAAGATGCGTGGAAAATGTGAACTTGATGGCCCCCAGATCACAGTGTCAGGTGCTCATACTTTTCCAGTCACCCTTGCAACTAGGAGTGACAATGGAACTTAGTTCTGGCCAAGAAGACATAAGAATTTCCTCCCTAATAAAGAGAGAAAGGTGTTCAAGAGGCCTCTCTTTCCCATTTGATGGGAACATAATCAGCTTATAAGAAAGGGAGAGGGGGGTGAGAAAGGGGAGAGGTGCCCTGAATTCTTAAAATTCTTATCTATTATTTCTCTCTCAGTGCCAAGGCCAAAAGGTGCTCATTTAGCAGCTTAGGTTATTCTATGTCAGTGTTTTAATTAATTAATTATGGCTTTATAATAAGACAACCTTCAGGAAGAAAAATGAAAAAGAAGAAGGAAAGAGGGAATGGGGGTGACTGCTACATAGACAGCTGATAGCGCCTATCCCGGGAACCTTGGTAACGAACGGAACAGTCCTAGTACAAAGGAAAATTTATAGATCAGCCTCGGCTAAAGACGTAGACGAGCATCTTAGTAAAACATATCCAAATGGAAATACCTCACAATAATAATAATTTAAAAATCATGATCCCATCAGATTTATCTGTGCAATTCATGAGTTTAACATTTAATAAATCTTTCTGTATGTTTTTTCACAGTAAAGTCAGGAACGAAATAAGGACCTCTGCTACCACCACTTCTGTCTAACATTGTCTGAAGGTCCTAGTCCATGCACAAGACAAGAACGATCTGAACATGTAGCTCAGTGTTAGAGTGCTTGCCTAGTGTGCACAAGGCTCTGGCTTTGGTTTCCCAACACGTTTCTCTCTCTCTCTTTCTCTTTCTACACACACACACACACGAGAGAGATAAAGAGGAGGAAACAAAATTAACAGTTGTAGATTGACTAACGAGACCTCAGACTCTCTAGATAGCAGTTAACTTCTGTATAAGAACTGAACAAGATTGCTGAGTATAAATCCATATACAAACATGACTAGCATTATTATACAAAGAAAGAGTAATTACAAAAATATAATTTTAAAATATCCATTTATAATAGAAAAACTTGAGACTCAATAATAAAAATACACAATATGCAGATTTTTTGGAGGAAAATTACAAGACATTGCTGGAGGGTTTTTAAAGCTCCAAAAAGGTGGTGAGATATACCATATTCATGGATTAAAAATGCTACATCATAAAATTAGCATCGATTTTCAAGTCAATCTATAAATTTAATGCAAGTCTAATTAAAATGTCAAAACATACTGTGTTTTCTTTTAAAGAATAGTACTGGAAAAGATAATCCTAAAATTCATATGAGCAGTTTTGAAAAGTTAAGTGTGTAGGAAGGACTGGCCCAAGCACATTTCACGACTTCTGTAATTGTAGTAAATAAGGCAGTGGGTGCCAGGGCAGAGTTAAGCTCAAAGGAACAAACTAATGCCCCAAATGAGTTCAAGCCATTCTTTGTGCTTGGTGAGGGAAAGGTGAACTATATTCAGTTTACCAGGTTGGGATGATTAGATTTTCAATTAGAAAAACAAACAGACCCTTAGCTATTATACACAAAACAAATTGCAGATTAATTAATGACCTAAATGTGAAACAAGTTAGACAAAAATATAAGTAAATATTTTTATTGTTTGAAAATTATGGCAGGACTAACAAGACATAAAGAAATGAACTGATATCACTGCAATAAAATTCAGAGCCTGTGCACAGCAAAAAGCATATGTATTAAAAAGAATTTCTTTAAATAAACCTTTGCATAGCAAAAGACACCTGAACTAAAAGAACTGACTCTGCCTGGAAGAAAATACATGCATTGTTCACGTAGACTGAGGATTGGTATTTAGATTAAAAGTAACAAAAAAACCCTAAAAATAGCTCTTATAATTTCTTTTAATTTGCAAGGGGTGGGGGAAGACAAAACAGTGCAGTTGAAGATGAGAAAGGGATAAAATATGCAATGCAGATGACAGAGGGTGAATGCTGTGTCCGTCCATGTGTCTGTGTGTGTGTGTGTGTCTGTCTACTATCTGTCTGTCATCTAATCATTTCCACCCTATAAGAAAGCAGAAAAACACAAAGCAACAACATCTCCTTCTACATATTGGCAAAATTAAAGTTTGACCATAAAACAGAAAACACAGAAACCCACCCATGTATCTTCAGCTGTCTAATTTTTGACAAAAGATCAAAAAAACAAAACAAAACAAAAACCTACTTAACAAATGATGCTGAGAAAAGTGGGTACTCCCATGCAGAAGTGGGAAAGTGGTTCCTAGTTCTCAGCCTGTACTAAAATCAAATCAAAATGCATCAAATATCCACATGCAAGTCCAGAGACTTTGAAACTGCTAAAAGAAAACAGAGGAAAACCACTTGAAGCCATATGCACAGGTCAAGGCTTCCTGAATAACAAGGCCCCAGTCACACAAGAGGTAGTATTAAATGGAACCGTATAGAACTAAAAGCAAAACAAAACAAAAACAGTCAACAGAGTGGGAGAAAATTTTTGCTAGCTACTTTTCTGGTAGAGGAGTAATATCTAGAAAAATCCAAAATATGTTATTTCCCCTCCCTCCACCAGAAAAAAAGCACCATGAGCAAAGGGCCAATGAAGTGACAAGACAGTTCTCAAGAGAAAAAGTGCAAGCATTCGATAAGTAGAGTGACAAATGTTCAATGCCTTTAGCAATTGGGGAAACGCAACTCAAAACCATCAATAGATTGAGACTGCATCTCAGTTCCCATCAGAATGACTGTCACCAAGAAAATAGATGGGGCAAAGGAGCCTTCCTATAGTGGAGGTGGGAGGCCAGCTGTCAGTAGGACAGCCACGATGGAAGTCAACATGGAGAGACCCCAAAAAACTAAACATAGGTGCACCATGTGCACTGCACTCTAAAGAATGAAAGGCGGCCTATTCCGTTGACTCACACACCCACGTTTGTAAATGTCAGTTCACAAGAGCTGCACTGCAGAGACAACCTAAATGGCCATCAACCAACGAATCGATACATAAGATGTGGAAGTGTATGTACACAGTGGAGTATCATCGACGAAAAGAACGATGAAATTGTGTCAGTTGCAGGAAAATGGATGCAACTGGAGGCCACCACGTGAAGTGAACAAGCTAGTCCCAGAAAGCTAAATATGTTTTCTCCTCCGTGAGCACGGGACAGAGAGAATGGAAGAGAGGAAAAGGAAGGACCGGTGACGGGAAACTGAGAGGTAGCCTTCCACTCTTGGGGAAGGAGGTCAAAGAGGAGTGGTGAGAGAAGACAGGGGGTGAAAAGGATCAGATTGTAAGTATGTGTCAGTATACCAAAATGACACCCTGTAATAAGCACGAATAAAGTAAATAAAATCTAATAATACTGAGGGTTAACAAGAATAGGAGGAAACCACTTGCTTCCAATGCTACTGAAAGATAGAAAATGCCCCCTCTTTGAAGAACAGTTGGCAGTTGAACCCTAGAGAAATCATTGCACTGTGCACACGTGGTGGGTACCAGGAGATTGATTCTAACACCCTATGCAATGGAAAATAAAACAACCCAGATATCCTTGGCAATAGGTTATGCTGTATTCATATGTAATGGAAAATTCCACAGTGGTTCAGCCTAATGAACCAGTGGCACTTTGACTGATTTCATAAAATGCATTAGATAAGCTACAAAAGGCAAACAAAATATATGTAAGTACACACATATGGTAGGGTACCATATATATTTTTAAAATATACTTTTATGTGTTACTGTGGATTGAGCCTAGGGCCTGCATACAGAGCTACATTCTCAGCCCTTTTAAAAATCATTTATTTATTTTGGAGGCAAGGTCTCACTCTGTAGTTCAGGCTGGTCCTGAACTCACTGTGTATAGCCCAGGCTGGACTTGAATTCACAGCAATCCCCGTCTCTTAGCATCCTAAGCACTGGGATTATAGGCGTGTGCCCATTATATGTGGTGCTGATTAACTGAACTCAGGGCCTTGAGCTTAGTAGGCAAACACTTTCACTGCTGAGCTATTCTTCTAGCCCCAGCCTGTTTTTTTAAATTCAGAGTCAGAGTCAGGGTCTAACCAAGTCACTAAGTTGCCCACGCCAGGATTGAGCTTGCAGTCCTGCCTCAGTCTCCCAGAATACTGGGATTGCAGCCCTGCTCCACTGGACCCAGTTTATATTATTAAAATATACATGATATATGCACCTAACACAGTTAAAGCATCAAAACATGGAAAACCCACTCTTAGACCAGTGGTTACTTTGGGGAGGTAGAGAGGGAAATGACTTAGTACAAGAAGAAGCTTTATTTTAAAGGAAATCTAAGTGGTAAAGTTAAAATTCTCAGAACTAGAGTTGGGGTCGTGGCCCAGTGGCAGGTGGCTTGGCTCACAAGCATGATGCCCTTAGTTCCATCCCCAGCACTGAAAATTAAACTCATGGAGTTGTAATCCACAGATAATATATCCTACTGTGATTTATAAATAAAATTTAAAACTTAAAAGATATTCTGGGCCATAGATACATCCATGTTTTCTCTCTGTATCTCTGTGTCTTTTTATTTCTTATTTTTTGTTGCAGTACTAGGAACTGAACTGATGGGATTTGGGCTAGCAAGCACTGTTATCAGTAAACTGTATTGATAACCCCTCTCAGGTTTTTTTTTTACATATTTAAAATTCTTCCATGAATAAACATTTTAATGTAAATTAGGCTTAGAAATACAACCTGGCTGCTTTCAAACTTGGGTAGATGAGTGTGTGATTGAGTGACAGGTGCAGATAATGAATAGTGACAACCGAGAGAGAAAATTTTATGTGTGACTTAGAAATAATAAAACCTAGCTGGACATGGTGTGCGCCACCACCCCTGGTTTATATGATGCTGGGGAATCCAGCTCAGGGCCTGGAGCTCACTAGGAATGTGCTCTAACTGATGTGCTATTCTTCCAGTGTTCTAGTGAATTTTTAAATCAGTATCTGGCTAGAAGATATCTTTTCTTCTTTTTCTTTTTTCTTTTTTCTTTTTAGAACTCCACAGGTAGAAAGCATAGTGAGTCTAAAATTCTGAGTGAAGATCCAGAAAAACTACTGGGTTATGGTCATTTCTACTAAGATAAAATTACATAGGGGCAAGTGTCTGGTCCTGTCTTTGTATCCCAAAATAACTAGTTGTACTACTGTGAGATGAAAGATTTTATAACTTTGTAATTCCACGTTTGAAAGAAATAGAGTGATTTGGGTTGACAATTCACCATGCAGCAATTTGCTGTGTAGACAAACAATTATTTTCGTGTGCATATATGCATGTTCTTGTGTGTATATACAGCTGCAAATGCTGTTCTTCAACTCTGTCAGAAAGTAAGGTATTTAAAACCATGTACTTGATTGTCTTGTCTAATTTTATACTCGTCAGGACATACCTGCCATATTTTTAGCTGTCTCTAAGAGGCACAGTTTAAAAGGGACATAGACAATGGTAATTGAAAGGGCTAGAAACTCAGGTAACAGGATGAATGGCCGAAGAAACCAGGAGAGGCCGGATTCGAGGTGCATCATGGGATTGTGGGTTGGAGAAGAAGTAGACCTGTGTGTGCTGTAAGGCCAACAGGGCCAAGACCAGCAGGTGGGAGTGTAATTTTATGGAATAAATTTCCAAGAATGAAAGCTATCTGTGTGTGATTGGAGGCCTCCTAGGCACTGCCTCTCAGGCTGTCCTCAAGCCGGTTCAGACATCCAACAGGTGTTTCTGAATAATGGTTTTGCGGAGCAGTCTGAAAGATCCTCCCAAACTCTACATGTTTTTCTCCATTTTATTAATATACATATATGTGATACATAATGTTTACATTGCACTTCAGTATGAACTCTATAGTTTTTTATACCTAAAGTATGTAGTGGACATCTCATTCCTGACTCTGCCTCAGCATACACCAGTACCAGAAAGGGATAGGGAAAAGAAGCACTTTTGGTTTTTGTGAAAGAATTCAAGCACATATCTTAAATTCAGGAAGATTATGACTTCGCAAAAGAAAAATTAATATGTGACAGCAGAGCTGTGAATTAATAAGATGGATTGCCAAAATAAAAAGAAAACCAAACCTATTACTTTGAAGTCACAACCCAAAGCCGCCTCCCGTTGACTCACGTCTTGCCTGTGGTGCCATGTTTGTAATGCAGACATCCTAATTCGTACGTATGCATTGAAACTTAGGATGTACAACAAATTGTATCAGTTTCGGAGGGAATTCTTTGGTAAGTGAGGCATGGCCTTTGTCATCTGATTGGGATAAGGTCTACGCTGGCTGGTTCCCGCATGGGTGAGTCCATCTGTCCGTCCTGTGGCTACCAGAGAATGAGTCCTGAGAGACAGGCTTAACAGAACAGCCAAGATGGTCCTATGCCAATTTAATAATTAGCATTATTAAATATAGTGTTCTATGGACTTGAATGCATGAGCTAGCAAAGTGAGTGAAATCTCTTTTGTCAATTTATGCAAGGAATCAAATCACATGCAGAAACTGCCTTATTAGTTTATTATCCAAAGTAATAATAAAGGGACCAAAAATATTCAGTGATCCGGGCCCATTCTCCAGTTAACATGGGAAGAAGAAACAGGAGCTAGGTTCACAATTACCACCACACGAGGCCCAGACATCCCTCACAGGGAGCAGGTCGCTTGGGCCAGTGCCTAAGTTACCTGTGAGAGCAGAGTGAAGGACAAGGTAGATAGGCAGTTGGAGGCTCTTGTCAGCTAAGATTTGTTGGTGCCACAGCAGGAACTGGGTCTGTCTGAAGCTGAAAGAGTTATTTCAAGGAAAGGGGCCCACAGAATTATCTGGAGATACATGAATGGTCAGGAATGAAGGCAGCTCCACAGGGCCAGGTGTCCAATGAGCAGCAGTAGAAAGCTTACTGTGGGCACCACCAGCCCACAGCTCTCCTGCTTCCCACCATCACCAGTGCAGGTGCTATGGGTGGACCCAACTGGCCCTTGTTAGGCTTTCATCACTTGAATCTCAAATGCAAGTGTCCCGATGGGCTCTCCGACCTGCCCTATCAATGGGTAGGGAAAGGAATTTGTGTTTGTAAGTGGCTGGATGATTTCTACTTTCACAGCTCATCACTAGCATGGGCTATTGTCTCTTGTGATCATAGCCAGTCCAGTGGGTATGAAGTGGTACCTCATCATGGGATTAATTGCATTTATCTACTGATGAATGATGTTGAGCATCTCTTCACGTGCTCGTTGGCTGTTTGTATACCTTCTTTTGAGAAATGTCTGTTTTTAAATTGAGCAAACTCCCTTTTAAAATGCTATTTAACTTCTAATACTAAACCTTCATTTCCCAGGGCCTATAGAGTTGCTCCCTCCTCCAGCCCTTCTGCTTCTGATCCACTGCTTGTGGCCTGTGCAGTGGATTTTGGTGGGTACCTAATGTGGTGGACATATTAGTCCTAATGCCTTGGCCCGTTCCCATGGGCATTAATGCATTAGGCCACTTGGTGATCATCCTTCGGCCTTTGATGCGGTTCTGTTGGCCATAAAAGTAGTGTTTCTTAGCTTGTCTTTGAGGCTCATGGTTTCAGCTGGCATCAAGGGATAGGAGGTAAGATACTACTCACATACTGGAACACTGTTTCTAAATAAAAGTGCCACCCAGAACGTAGGGAGGGGGCTTTTCTTTTGTTGCTCTTTCCCTTCCTTGCATCTTCCCATGGGGGAGGGCATGGGGCTGGGGTGGTGGGGTCTTGGAGGAGAGATGAAGCCTATTTTTAGGCTTGTTTTTCAGTCATGAGGTGTCATGTTCTTCGCAACCATGGCTGCTGGATGAATTAGGCTGTGCTGGCAGCTGCCAGTCAGGGAGCACTGCCAGCTTCTAACGGTGATTCCACTAACGCCGGAATCTATTTGCACAGGGAAAACAACGTTCTTCCTGCTGCGTGGCCCTCACTTCCCACAGCAACCTCTCCAGGCCTGTCCTGTTGGTAGGAGCAGGTAAACTTTCTGGAAGTCATGAGCCCTTTTCCCTGGGCTTGCCAGTGCTCCAGTTGGGTCCTCTACCTAACAGCACATGGGAAGAACCTTGTGGCCATGGCCTGAGTTGTTCCCACTTCTCTTCCTATTTTCCCAGCTGTCCCTGATCTGCTGAGCAAACCCAGTGCCGTTTCCCAGTGTGTCTCAGTGCTCAGAGCTCTTGAGGCGTTGGTGGAGAAAGTACCGGAGTCCTAGATTCTGACCTAGTGGCTCATCCCTCTGCTCTTCGCAAGGAAACTCCCCGGTCATTTCTCATGTCAACTATACAGAGACAGTCTTCCTTCATTGCATAAATATTTATTGAGCACTGTTATGGTTTAAATCTAAAACGTCCCCTTAAAAACCTCATGTTTGGAGGTTGGGCCTAATTGAAAATGCCCTATCACTGGGGGCCCAGCCCTACCCTCTTCTCTCTGCTTTCCAGCTGCCCTGTGGTGATGGGAGCTCAGCAGATTAACCTGTCGATGGCTTTATGGGCTGTCTTAGTTACTTTTTTGTTGTTGTGACTCAATACTTGACATCCACAAATTTAGAGGAGGAAAGATTTATTTTAGCTCACAGTTTCAGAAGGTCACAGTCCATTCAAGGATGGTCAGCAGCAATGAAAGTACATGGCAGAGGCAGAGGTGGAGGCAGCTTCTCACGACATCACACACAGGAAGCCAAGTCAAGGCAAGTTGAGACTAGTCCTCCAAGGAAGGCAGGAAGCAGCTTAGAGATCCTTCCAGGTCTCATTCCAGGGATCAGCCCCTCCTTGATCCAGGTGTGGAAGGTGTGAAAGCTTCTGCTACACAGCTGTAATCCAACTTAACATGCTTGTAATTCAATTTACATGCCTGTAGTCCACCCCTCCAGACTAGGCCCCAATCTCCCAACAGCACATGGTTCCATAGACTATCTATAACATTCAAATACATGAGACTTTTGGGGGACATTCCAGATCCAAACCACAATATGGGCTGTTTAGACGTGGGGGGCCTGGTTGGAGGGATGGGCCACAGGAGGTGTGATCTGGAGGAGTATGTTTTTGTCCCTGGCTTTCCTCCCCTCTCTCTCTGCCTCCTGGCTGCCTTGAGGCGACAAGCACCTGTTCCTGCTGAGGCCCTTCCACTGTGCCCTTTCTGCCCTGAAGCCAGATGTCTATGGGATAAGCGCTATGAAAACTGAGCCAGACCCAACCTCTCTTTTATGTTGTATGTGCCAAGTGTTTTGCCCCAGTAATGAGAAAGAGACTAAGTCTAGGAGCAAAAAGAACAAAGCTTCCTGCACTGGTGGAACTTGTATTCTAGTTGGAAGTGTCAGACAGTATGCTATAACCGAAACAGGTAAGAATATTGTATATGTTAGAATAGTCATAGATGTGCATGTATAGGTGATTCTGGGATTTGAACCCAGGGCTTTGCACTGAGCCACATTCCCAGCCCACTTGTTAGTTTTTATTTTGAAACACAAAGTTGCCTAGCGTGGCCTGAAACCTGCTATCTTCTGCCTTGGCCTTCTAGTAGAACATATATTTTTATATATCCAATCTAAATATTTACATCATTTACATATAGGGAGAAATGTGTATGTGTGTGTGTGTGTGTGTGTGTGTGTGTGTGTGTGTGTGTGTGTGTACATTTACAAGTATTTTAAGAAAGTGAAAGTGCTATGGAAAAATTCATGGGAAGGGCTTCCTGTTTGTGCACCTCTGAGTTCATCCTGTTCTCCTCTGTCCCGATCTTGGTACTTCAGAGCCTGCCGAAGCCCTCACTGTGCCAGGCCTTCTTCTGCTCTTGCACCTACGCTTGCAGGAAGTCAGCGACGGAATTCTTAGACCTGGCGGGCTCTTCAAGGGCGCCCAGCAAGTGGCTTCCTCCGTGGCTCTACTCCATCCCTAAAGGATGATGTGGACCCGAGTGACCCGCTCCCTGGAGTTTCCATTCTGTTGACCACGTGGCCCCAGTTCATCTGAGCAGAAATTCTCAAGAACCTGGACCCTATTCCCCAAACCTGACACAAAGTCAGGTGGATGGAGTCTGTGTCCGAGGTCAAGGAGCTCAGTCTCCGGACGGTTCCTGCGGGTTACCGGCAGCAGGCCCGCCTCTCACAGGTGGCAGCTCCGGTCCGGAAACCGCTCATCTCTCTATTGCTGTATAAACAATTGCGTTAAGGGCCCAACAGAAAGGCCGGCCAGAGGAGCCATGTAGGAGAGTGAGTGAATGAATCGCAGCAGCTGGAGAAGAAGAAAGTTAAATGACTGTTCATACAGCTGGATAGGAGCCACTGATTGTTATCAAATAATAGTCAGATGCCAGCTTTCAGCACAGAGGAAAGAAAAGGCCAGAATATTCCTATTGGGCCAGAGGGGACGCGGGATGAGAGGGGGCGTGGTCCTGGTTGAGAGGAGCAAACTCTCAGGGCTGAAAGGGAAAGGATACAGGTGCACTGTTTAGGAGAAAATCATCCTGGACTGGCTTTTCTGCTGAGAAAGATTTAAAGTTCTAGATTTCCAGTTAAGACTGTCACGATTCTGACCCCTGCTGAGAAAATGAAATTAGAGTTCATTTAGACCCCATTCGTCCTAATGATGTTCACTAACTCCTGGAACGAATCCCAAATGAGAGTACACACCAGGTGAGAATGGATGCCAGGGAAACTTTGAGGTAACCCCTCCGCCCGGAGCCAGGGCCAGCTCTCAGCATTCCTGCCCCAGGTTTCTCATTAGAGCAGCTGTGCCTTAGGGAACCTTGGGACTGCAGAAAGGAGAGGCAGTTTATTTCCTAGCCCTCCCCCTCTTCCTCCGGCTGACTTATAGGCAAGGTAATCATATGTCATGCACATGGAGCATGTTGAACGGCACATCAGATCTACCCACCCGATCCCAGGAACAACCCTGAACCCATCCCTGTCTAGATGAACAAAAATGTTCCCAGGGATCGCCAGGCAGGTAGGATTCATCATATATTGAGAACCACGGCTCCTGGGAGCAGCTGTCCCTGTTCGTCTGGAACTGAAGGATCTCCTGGTAGGGGAGAATCTCAGCGCTAATATCAAGAAAGTGCCAGATGAGCCAGCACACGTTGGGCACCTGACCATGTCATTGACATGTACTGTTTTATACAAATTAGGAAAGTAAGAAATCAAGCCTTTTTTTTTTTTTTTTTTTGAGACAGGGTCTCACTCTGTAGTCCAGGCTGATCCTGAACTCACTGTGGAGCCCAATTTGGCCTTGGACTAAGGGCAATCCTCCTGTCTCGGCCTCCTTAGTACTGGGATTATAGGCGTGCACCACCATGCTCGGATTATGTGGTGCTGGGGATTCCAACTCAGATACTATGCACTTCATGTAGCACTTGCTAGTCAAGCGCCTTAACCAATGAGCCGTTCCTCCAGCCCCAGAAGCCAAGCTTTTTGAAGTCAGTTTTTGAAAGGCATTAATGAAAGAATCTGGGGGAATGTGATACAGGTGTGGTACCATTCCTTGTCTGCATGTTTTCAGATTCTAGAAACCCTTTAGAGTTTAGACCTTTAGAGTTTAAATGTCTTTAAAACCTGATCTTTGGTAAGGTAGGCCATTGGGAGGTGTAATCCTAGCCCGTGCGTGGACTAAGGACTTGATTCAAACTCTGCCTTTCTAGCAAAGAGGCTTTTGTTTGATGCCTGGTAGTGAGTTTGAGTGACAGACTTTTGCTTAGAATTGTAGGCTGTGTGACAGTGTACATCACAAAAGTGACAGCGACAGTGGGGACTAATTTAATTCTATTTTCCTTCACAGGTCCTGATATATCATTGCTGTAGGGAAAGATAAATTTTACTTTTTTGGATAAAAATGATTCAAATAATGATGTGTTCTAGGAGAAAGTGGGGATGGAATCTGTTAGTGGGCTCAAAAATACTTAAATAGCATTGCGTTCGTCAGCTTTCTGTCACTTTAGCAAACTACCTGAGATAATGAACACATACAGAAAAAAAATTTATTTTGGGCCCACAGTTTTAGAGGTTGCAGTCCAAAGTGGGGCTAGACTCATTGTTTTCAGGCCTCTGGTGAAGGTGACAGCCGGCAGTAATGGAGGAGGGTGGTTCATGAACAAACGGCTCACCTCATAACCCGGAAGAGAAAGGAGCTAGAGTCCCAGGATCCTTTTAGGCAGGCACACCTCCAAGTAACCAAAGGTAGAGGCCATGAGGCTCTACCTCCTAACCTCCTAAAGAGCCCATCATCTCCTAAAAGCACTGTTCTGGGGACCCTGCCTTTAGCACATGGGTCTTTGGGAAACATTTAACATATAAACTATAGCAAGCTTATCATAGAACTTGTTGTAAATGCTTCTGGGACTTGGTCTAGTCAATAACTTACACCAGAAAAATCTGACCAGATTCCACCTGAAGAGTCACATAAAACCATAGCAGCCATCTTGGCTAAATGGTCGCTTTTTTTTTAGGGCATCTAGATCAATGGAAAAGGTAGTTGACTATGGCATTACTTACTCTGTGTGACTTGGTGGATGAATCAGCTCAAATGAAGATTCTGGAATCTGGAGGCCTGACCACTTGCAAATGGGTGGAGTCTGAATGTGAATGGAAAATTGCCCGTGGTTTTCATTTTCCTTTCAGAAAATTATTGCTACTTAGGAATGCAGTTCTGCTGGGAAGCTTTCTAACTGCTGGCTAGAGGGATTGAATTATGGATGGAGGAGGGATTGAGGCCCAGGGCGCTGCACAGGAGGAGCCTGGTGGATTTGAGGAGGCCTACAGCAGAGATGGAACCCTCCTCCTGAGGAAATGGTGGGGAATGGACTCTGGGCTGTAGGGAGCCATATGCACTTTGTCCAACCCAACAGTGCCTTGCTTACTTTGGAGTACATCTCCACGCCTCTTTCGGTCCATTAAAAGCATTAGAAAACACTTGCCTGTGACTAGAAGCCACGTGAGCCCATACTGCCCGTTGGCACAGGCCTCTGGGGTGCTGGCACAAACAGGAAGGCCCTGGGAGGAGTTTGGCTGACAACCATCTCCTGTGAGGAAACCAGTGGGATTTTTTCCCCTCGAGGGTGTCAACCTCAGTCGCACTCCAATTTCGGTGACCGATGGAGTCAATCTTGAGCAAAAGCTACAGAAGCCACACCAGGAAGCAGCGCTGTCCTCGGAGAAGTGTGAACACAAGGCGAACGAGCAGTTACTGCAGGGGAGACGTGATGGAGTAGGACGTGCTGCAGGAGCAGGAAGGAGGGTTAGGCACTTTTAACATGGCTTTGGTTAGCTCCTTGAAGCCCGCCTGAGATCTGTGGCCTTTGACTGATGCTCACCCATCTTTGGGGACGCTCTGATTTTCCCGTTTGTTTGAACCCTAATAAACAGCCCAGACCTTTGGGTTGGGTCTCGCCAGCCACTGAAAATATTGTGTGTCTTTTCACAAGCGGCGCCTGGATACTGTCAGAAAGGAGAGAAACAATTTCAGAAGATGGACAAGGTGCACAGTGTTTTAGTGGCTCTGGTTATCAGTTATGTCCCCCATCAGAGAAAAGTTGGGGATTTAGGGCTCTATTAGCTTAATGTCCTCCGTGTCTTGATATATGAGGGCTTCTTGATGTTCTTTATTTAATGCTAGCATTATCCTGGGCCTTATCTGCTGCTAGACAATCCTGTCCCAGACGTGGCTGCTGGTCCCAGAAAGGGAAGGAAGGAGAATGTCAGCCTCTCCAAAGACAGAAATCCCCTGGTTTCAGGGCTGGAGAAAAATAACATCGCTTGTGCAGGGATGTTTTAGAGAATAATCAGATATTCCTCAAATATTATAAGATATCCTCTGGGCCTGTATTAGGCTGTACCATTTGCCTGTGGCAGAAAACAAAACACAATTTCATTAGTATTTGGTTTCTAAAAGACCTTGAGACCTGTACCTTTTGAGAATTATTTTTCTGCAAATGGCTATCCAGGCCCTTGCTCCAGAGAGTTGCTGCAAACTGAGTACCTTAAAAACCACACAAATAAACCCTCCTACCAGAAGCCCAAAGTCAAGCTGTTGGCAATGTTACTTCCTTTTGGAGGGATTCTCTTCTGGGATCTCTTATAGCTTCTGGGCTCTCCAGCTTTCTTGAACATTCCTTGGTCTATAGCTCTGGTTTCTGTTCCCCTCTGTGTTGTGCCCCAAAGCCTCATATCTCCTTCTTCCTTTGTAAGGGTCTCAGTGGTTGTCACTGGCACCTGCCCTAAATCCAGGACGAGTTTGTCCTGAGATCCTTAGTGGCATCTGCAAATGCCCTGTTCCCAAATGAGATCAAAGTCCCAGGTACTGAGAGTTAAGTCGTTGGACTTACATACACCCTGCTGGGGGACAAAATTCAACCCACTGTGGCCATCAAGAGCTGTGTCTTGTTCCTCTGCGTTTCTCCACATTTCCAGTCTCTCTTGCATTTGTCCCTGGGTTGTGAGGTCACAGCCCCCACCTGCCACTTGCCCCTGGCTCCCCCTGCGTGGGTTTACGCAGCTCTTCACGTCACAGCCACCAACTGTACCACTTCTAGAAGCTGATGACCAGATTGGCTGAACTGTCTACAGGTGACACCTCAGATTTCTGTGTCTTTGCAAATCCAGTCCAAAAGGACGGGCACAGCGCTAGGAGCTTCCTTCCCAAACCAGGCTATCGCCTTCTGTCTGCACTGATGTTGAGAGCATGTGCATCTGCTCTGACGATGACTGACTAGGTGCAGAGGAAGAGTGGGGAGGGGAGGGCGCCGGAAATGAGCTGCCGTGGCCTCAGGAGCCTTCTGATTCCTCTAGCAACGAACCAGAAAGAGCTCGTGGCGTTGTGAACAGACTCTAATTGTCTTTTTCTTTCCTCCTAGCAAACTGCCTAGTTGGGCCAGAGCTGTTGTCCCCAAAATATTTTATGTGACGGAGAAGGCTTGGAACTATTATCCTTACACAATTACAGGTAAGTCCTTTGCGCGGACACCGTGCCTTAGGCAGTGAATGTGAGTGTGTGGCCCTTGCGTGGCTTCCCCAAGTGAGGGCTGCGTGTCTGTGTCCACAGCAGCCAGAGAGAGAGAATGCCAGGATCCTCTAAGTGCCAGCTCTAGAGGTTTTACGATCCTTATTTCCCCCTATGACTTGTTCATATACAGGCTGTTTACTTTGACTTCTGTGTTTTACTGCCCCTCTCAAAAAATTGATTGTAGTTTTTGTAGGCGTTTCCGCCAAGCCAGGTGTGACAGCACAAGCCTATAATCTTAGCATTCGGGGAGGCTGATACAGGAGGATCACAAGGTTGAGTTGCCCAGTTGGGTAGGCCAACTTGGTGACTGACTGAGACTGTGTCTCAAAAAAAGAAAAACAGAAAGGATAAAGAAGATGTGGTGTATTTAGACAATGGAGTACTACTCTGCCATAAAAAAGATAAATTTGAGTCATTTGTAGGAAAATGGATGCACCTAGAGGCCATCATGCTTAGCGAAATGCATCAGACACAGAAGGTTAAGTATCTCATAGTCCCTTGAATATGAGAAAATCACACCAAAAAAAATGACATGGAAGAAGAAGACTTTGTGGAGAGGGAACGGGACATGGGGGAAGGAGGATGGAAGGGTAGGATGGGGAAAGGGATGTGATATGTAAATTTTTTAATTTTTTTAAAGAAAAAATTAAACAAGTCTGGGTATAGCTCAGTAAGAAGGCTCTGGGCTTGATCCTCAGAACCACCAAAAAAAAAAGTTTCTGTTGAGTCTCCCTGTTCTCCATGACTTCCTTTACTCTTAGATAATAAGAACATTTCTAAAAAATCATTTTCCTTCCTGTGTAATTATAATAAATTCTCTGGGGCTGGAGAAATAGCTTAGCAGTTAAAGCACTTGCCTAGCAAGCTCAAGGCCCTGAGTTTGAATCCCCAGCACCACGTAAACCAGGCGTGGTGGCACATGCCTGTACTCCCAGCACCTTGGAGACTGAGGCAGGAGAATTGCTATGTGTATTCAGGGCGAGCCTAGGCTACCTAGTGAGTTCAGGACTAGCCTGGACTACAGAGAGAGACCCTTTCTCAAACAAAACTAAACTAAAAAGTAAAATAAAATAATAAAATACTCTGTACCAGAAACTGTCTGGTCCCCTCACCCCACGCAGGAGGTTTACTTTCTGCCCTGGAACACACTAAAACTCAGGATCCCATTTTGGCACCATAAGGAGCTCCTGTGGGTTAGCACAGCTGTTTATCCACTTAAAAGACTTCCTTTGTGGTTAATGAAATGCTCTGCTGGAGTGATGAGTCTTTAAACCTGCTTTTGTCACGGCAACTCTTGGGTTTAGAATTAGCCACAAACGGATGGGCTGATTGAGTCCTGTCTACTGCCCTTCTCTGCAGCGCCACAGGCATGCCACCCAGTGGAGCAAACGTAGGGATGCTCAGTCTTAGGAAAATCTAATTTTGGGGAGCTTTGCCACAATTTAAGTAATTAACTCACAAGGGCTATTAGTTCTGTGGTTTCATGTTACGTATACCTGTGGTCTAAATCATGGTTATTTCTCTTTTTTCTTTTTTCTCTTCTCCAAATGGACATCTGGAATCAGAATACACAGTAAGTGTTATTTTTTGTTGTTGTTGAAATATCCTTTCCATGATCTGTGGGGTAATTGGAACAGTTCTTGTATTCATCTTATCAGTGTTGTAATTTTTTAAAAAGAGGAATAATGCAGAATCAGAAATATTTAAATGTGAGCTATTACATAGTTATATGTAATGCAGTAATTTGAATGTTCTCATTTGTGCAAGAATATTAATGTTAATTTAAAGTGCCTTGATAGTCACTCTACATAATTAACTTTTGCTTATAATTTTTAAATGGCTTGATTGCTTTATTAGTGGTAGTTCACTCTAATACAAGAACAGTTTCTAGCAATGTAATATTAAAAGTTATATGATGGAAGGCTTATATTCTGGAAGAGCTCAAAACTTGGGTATATGGACAGTGAGTTACGCTCAGAGGTCTAGAGTAGACAGTGTCTGTGGCTTGGTAGAATAATTTAATTTCTTTCTGTCCTGAGAGTTGAGATAGAGGCTACAGTATTATTGTGTCATAGTTTTCCACTTAAGTTTTCCCCAATGGCCCACAAGTCAAGTTATCATAACAAGAAAATGGTTAACTAATCGGCAATAAAGGTTGAATTTTTAAAATTTCCATTAAAACAGCCAAAGGAAAGAATAATGGCAAGAAATATGAGTCAATATGTCCTACTATGCATGAAATAGTACCTGGCACATTGTAGGTGCTAAATGAATACATGTGGAATGACGGAATGCATTCAAGAGTGATGGTATGTAGGTTGGAAGACAGACCGACAGACTGGGCTGCCGTGACTTCGGGGTCAAATGGGCCTCGGTGTTCTCTGGTTCTGCTGCGTCCTGTCTGAAGGTCCCTAGCAAAGGGACCCTTAGTAGTTCTTGAACTCATCTTGATCCATGATCTGTTCTCACCTATTTTCTGTAGAATTTGACAAAAAATGGTATTTAGTTTTTTATAAAATTAGATTTATTTCTTCCAAAGGAATATTAGTAATTTTATTCCATCACACTTGGGCATTAAACTAGTTTTAATGAGGCTGGAGGAATGGCTCAGTGGTTGAAGCACTTGCTTAGCAAGTGCTAAGTATTCGAGTTAGGTTCCCCAGCACCACATAAACTGGGCATGGTGATGCATACCTGTAATCCCAGCCCTCAGGAGGCTGAGACAGGAGAATTGCCGTGAGTCCGAGGCCAGTCAGGGCTGCATAGTGAGTTCAGGATCAGCCTGGGCTACAGAGTAAGACCCTATCTCAAAAAGTAAAATAAAAATTTTAATGAAATAATAGAAATATATGTAGCCTATTTTGGCTAACTTTATAAAAGCCACACTTTTATGGGAAAACAAAACTCTAAATTTTAGGGCCAGGGATTTGCTGCTCAGAACAAGCAGTGTAGCTTTTCTGACACAATTTCATCTTTTCTAAAATTGGGGAGATTCCTCCTCCTGTGTGCTGCCAGCAGAGGCACCCGGGGAGGTGATGTGGAGGTTGGAAACATTTCCCATACAGGGTCATATTGTGGACCTCTTTTTGCTCTAAAGGCCACGGCCACAGACCATATGTAGACACGCTGGCACGGTTGTGTCACCCAGGCAGCTCACCAAATCTGGCCCCCACTCTAGTTTGCTAGCCCCAGATCCACAGATGGGAAGCTGGTGCATGTCACAGTTCCCCACCCAGCACTCTACACTGACCCCTTGCCTCCAGCCGATGCCTGATCGTCAAGAGGTGGACTTTGGGGCTGCTGAGTCCTGCCTTCAGCACCCATGAGGCATTGCGCAAATCACTTCCCTTTCTTCATTTATAAGCAAGAAAAATGTAATAGGTGTGTCATGAAGGTGATGTGAAGGATGTATTAAATAATTCACCTGAAATCCTAGCCTAGTGCTTGGTGCGTGGTAAGTGTTCAACACATTTTGTGTTGTGGATGCGATGGTGGTGCTGCCCGTGGGACCCCCTTGAGGACACGCTTGGGAGTAGATCTTGGAGCCCTTCGATGCAGACTGAGTTCCAGTCACCCCATGGAAAGGTACTGGCTGCCTGTGACAGTGTCTTGTTCTGATGATGCTGTCCTGCTCCTTCCCTCTCTGAAGGCTTGTGCTAGAGCTTCCCATGTGAAATACAGTCAGATGTCATGTGACCAAGAGAATTTTTGTCTTTATAACCACACAGCAGTGGCTGTTTGCCTGGTGAGCCTTAATACCGATCACCTTGATTGGATCAAAACTGATGGCACCATTGCTGTGAGCTCCTGAGAGTACCATGAGATGTAAACATGATCAAGAAGATTAACAGAGGAACAAAGTCTGAAGAATGTTTAATGAGATTGTGTCCATTTTTTTAAGAATATGTATTAAAGTGCTGAGGTTCTGAAAATGATGCAAAAGGATAGAAACATAAGTTTTGGGAGGTTTTTTTCCCATCATTGGAGAGTGGAACCCAGGGCCTCCTGCATGCTAGGCAAGAGCTACAACCCCAGCCGAAAAACGTGGCTCCTGCCAGTGCCAGGATGCAGGGCTGCCCAGCCCTCTGATAGAGCACCTGTCGCCAAGCCCAGTTGCCTTTACTTCACCTTTGAGGACTTCTGAGCAGCATGTGGCCTCTACTTTTGCTGAGCCTCTGCCCCCCAGTCTGTTTTGTTCCTGTTTGGGATGATTTGGGAACAAAACACACGAAGAGGAAGTAGTTAGAGTTACGTAGTCTCCTACTCTCTTCTGTTTGACTTGAAATGTGACGCGGTCTCTCCCTTGGCCTCTCATTTTCCTGTCCCTACTTTTTGCCAGTTCTTTCCCAATCTAAACCTTTGAGGTACCGCCCTCTTTTTCATTTGAGGTCAGCCGTCCTTTATTAAGCACATGTGATAGGCAAAATGTGGTGCTAGATGGCATCACGGGGCAGTTCTCCCTGCTCTGGTGGGAAATAGCTGGACATTCCAGTTAAAGTCTGGCAGTCATCAGCGAGCCACGGAGTTTCCTGGAGGCCAGAGAGGACTGTCGAGGGGGCCAGGCTGGTGCCAGATGTGTCTTCCTGAACTGCTCAAGCACCACGCTGAGCTGCCAGCAGATGGAATTGCTCTGGGGAGACTGGCCATAGCAATATGGAAGGAAGCGTCTGGCCTCTGGATTGGGGCCTGGGGTTTCGGTGGTAGGGCTGTGGTCCCCAGCGAGGGAGCCTGTGAGGGCAGGACGTGGCAGGCTTAGGCAGATTGCTTAGTTGTGTGGCTAGAGACATGAAGTTGTCAGCCTTAGTAAAGTTACAGGTTGCCCGGTTAATTTGAATTTTTAGGTAAATGGTAGATAATTTGGATAAGAACATCCTAAATAGTGCATGGGATATACTGAAATGTTGTCTTGGAGGTCTGGTTTGTTTTCTGGTTTGCAGTGCTGGGGATTGAACCCAGGGCCTTGAGCGTGCTGGGTTAGCATTCTGAGCAGTGGCCCCAGCCCCATTGTCTCATATTTTACCAGGCAACTCTATGGATGAGAGGTGGCCATGGCATGACTGATCTTAGGGACTCAAGTATAACAATCAGGTCATGAGAACACAGGCACGCTGGTGGGCTACCGCCAGTGAAGGGAAGGGGAGTAAATAACCCAGGAACCTGTCTTGCTGTTGACTTGCTGCAGTAACTCTAAGGCCGGTTCAATGTCCAGTAGGGACGGCTGGTAGGTACCTCTGGCCTCCGGATTGGCATGGGAAATGTAATGGACTGAGGACAGCTGGGAAAAATGAAGTCAGAGTGGACGAATAGCAGCTGTCAGGACTCAGTGAAGCCCTGTGTCAGGTTCCTGTGGGTGAAGTGCAAACCGAGGAGAGGAGGGAATACTGCTACCTGGGAGAAGTACGGGAAGATCACTGGGAAAAGGCGGTGTTGCGGCTGCCCTGGAGGACGGTGGACCTGCCCCTGCGGCCCATTGCTCTGTTTTGTTAGGCTGCATTGCTGTGACAAAATATCAGAGCCTGGGAGGCAGGAAAAGCCCATTTATTTACACAGTTCTGGAGGCTGGAAAGCACAAGGTCAGGGCCAAAGTGCCGTCCAGTTCCATTCCTGGTGAGGCCCTTTTCCCAGCTTGCAAATGGTCACTGTATCCTCACATGGTGAGGAGCAAAAGCATATTTTTGATCTCTTCTTAGGAAGGCATAAATTCTGCCATGAGGAACCTACCCTCATGACCTCACATAAACCTATTTACCTGCAAGGGTCCAAATACTGCCACATTCGTGGGGTTAGGGTGTCCACACCTGGGGCCGGGTGCCTGCTACAGCCCCAAGGACAGGTGCCGCAGCTGGACCCCGGCTGGTGGTACCCGCCAAGGGCAGGCTGTGGCCAGGCCGAGGTCTGTGTTGCCTTCTCCACAGGAATGCTGTCTTGATTCTGAGTTGCTCATTTTCATTTTCCACTCCAGATACGGGGCCACCTTTCTTCCCATCTCCCCAGAGATTAGGGATCGGCTTTTCCTCTCTCGGGCCCCAGGTCAGCCCGTCAGGCCTGCACAGTCCGCTGTGCAGCTGCCCTCCCTGGCTGGTGCTCCGCCACAGTCACACACCCCATGCCCACGGCAGCTAACGAGGCCACTCTCCCCTCTGGCTGCACGTCTGACCCCTAGTTGCACAGCAGATGCCCTCAGTTGCCTTCTTCTTCCTGTCCTAAGTACTTTTTAATTGAGCTCTTTACCTCCAGTCCATTCATCCTAAATACCTCTTTTTGATGTCTTTGCCAAGTTCCATATTTTCTTTTCTGTACCCAAAAGAAAAACTTCCCCAGTGTTGGGCTCCCGACTAGGATGATCCTGGCCTCCCATCCCCAGAGACTCCACCTCTGAAGCCCTGAACACTGGACCGATGGCTCTGCTTACACAGCACAAGCGCAGAGCAACACCGCGTTACAGCCGGTCTACCAGGTCCACATCTGACTGTCCGTCTGCGACTTAGACCTCACACTGCCCTCATCTCTGACAAAAACCAGTCCATTAACTTTGTCCTCGGGGTCACCTAGGACTTTGACATTATCTGAGTTATTGAGACATAAAAACTTTTGTATCACTGCAAGCAGCTGCGTGTGTTTAGAATTATGTGGAAATGCCATTTGCCCAGGAAGTGGAAAAACATCTCTAACTTGATTATGGGAAAGATCTTAATTATGCAGTAAATAATGAGCAACATGACAATTTTCCAGAAGACAGATTGTATATCCAGTTCTTCGAAGCCAGCGGGTTCTTTTAAAGTTTTGAAAGTCACAGAGGAAGGTACACCTGAGTAGACTGGCTGTCTTCCAAAGTAGTTGATTCTGGGTTTGTTTTTAGAGCTTTAAAAAATAAAAAGTCTGCGCTTGAAGTTGAACTTAGCTCAGTGTAATGACTGAGAACGAAAGGGGTTTTTCTCTTTTGTAGGAAATGGAAAAATGAAGTTGTGAGGTAATAACAGAATATACAGCCGGCTTCATTATTACTACAGTTGACTACGCCTCATCATCTTTTAATAAGAATCTGGCTTTTCTTGTATCTACACTTTCCCATCCTTTAATCAGAATCTATGGAAGGGGTGGTGGCAAACAGTAGGCACAATTCTGTTAGTTAAAATGCCAGACCATTCCACTAAGAGAAAAGGCTGTGAGAGACGAGGCATATTTGCTTATTTAGATGAAAGATGTAGAAAAGAAAATATTAACATACCAGAGAGGATGAAGTGACTGTCCAGCAAGAGCCTCAAGCCATCCTGAGCTGCCGTGAGAGATGGGCTTGGCAGGGTTGGCTTGGCGAGCCCTGGGAGGAACAGAAGGGCTGGTCACAGTTGAGGATCTGTCATCAGTCACCCAAGGTGAACATGGGTTATCATTCCAGGAGCGGCAATGAGAAGATTGTAGTATTTTTCTGAATGGAGCTAATTGTCTTGGGTAGGAATTTTAGTCACAGTCTGGACCTTATCAGCTTCCTCCATAATCCAGTGAGTAGATGGGCACTCTGAGGTTAACTGATGACCCCTGTCTCTCTCCCTTCCTAAGCCTCCGTTCTGCCGTCTTCCACAGAGTCCAGACAAACACCAGTCAAAACTGCTATAACCAGGAAACCAAGGGCAAATCCAGCGAGGAATACATTTATTAATCAGAGTTCTTAGATCGGTCTTGTTGGAAAGGAAATTAGAGAACCATCCAGATATCTCCACTACCATGTAAGCTCAAGTAATGAAGGTCACCAAGTGTCCCTTCTTTGGGGTTATGGGAGACACAGCTTCGCTGATTAGAAAATGACTTGTATCTCTATGCCACAGTTAGCTCTAATTATCCAATGTGGTACCTCCTTTTTTAGGTTAAAGAAAGTATCTCTTCTTTAGAACTGGAGCTATATAAGCAGGGACATGTTGAGGACCAGGCAGTTCTCCAGCTGATGAACCAGATCTGAACAATAACTTTCTGCCCCTGGTCACCAAAAGATTCATGTTTAGTACCTTATGCAAAATGTGTTTAGTCCTTCTCTGTGAATTGCCAAAGTCTTAAGAGTTCCAGCACTACTAAAATAAAGTTCATCTCCCTTGTGTCCTCTGAGACTCAGGACAAAGTCTTACCTGTGGGCTCCTGTAAAAGTCAAAGAAAAGTTGTACACTTCTAATATACAATGGCAAGGGTTAACATTCCATTCCAAAATGGAAGAATGGGAGAATTGAAAGCAGTCGAACCCAAACAAGTTCTAAACCCAGCAGGACAAGGGTTAAACCCTCTAGTTCTCTGTCCAACACCCACAGCAACTGGTAGCAAGACGTGAGCTCCAAAGGGCTGGGGTGGCCTCCCCGCTACTGCATAGCTTCTGGCTGCAACCTCCGCCTTCTTTCCTTTGGGCTGGCTCTGCGTACAGCCTGTGGCTTACCTCAGCGGATGATCCAAATGTCTGGCATCTGTAAATTTCTGGGGTCTCTACTGCACCTTAGGCCTCTCCTTCACAACTTCACACACTGCCCTCCCAGGGGCACACTGCCTGACCTCTAAGACCTTCCTTTAAAATCTGTATGGAAGCCTCCATGACCCCACAACTCTTACATTCTTCATGGATGTGAAACCAACACTACATGGATGACACCAAGGTTTGCCACTAGCCTGAGCAGCAGGCTGGCCCCCTTGTGCCATGGCTGTAGCAGTTTCAGAGTTCCTGGTTTGCTGGACTCCAGGGAGCTGAACTCTGATAAACATTTCCCTTTTGGGCTCTACAGGGAGCCCAGGGTTCTCTTCCCAGAGCAAGATCTTTTGCTTTTGTGCCCATGCTGATTCCTGAGACAGCCTCAAGGCCTCTTTTTTATAGTCCTGATTCTAGGTACCTAGCTTCTCTTTAAGGTAAATTTATTTAACTGGCATGTGATTTTTTTTTTTTTACACCAGACTGCAGGCTTTTTACACCTGTGTTCTCTGCCCTTTTCTCCTATCTTTTACCACAGAGTTGGCTAAAGGCTACAGATAGTACCCATGGAACAGTCTGAACATCAGGCTGTTTTGAAATTTCTCCACAGATTAAGTAGTCCACTGCCCTTAGTCTCAGTTTCAGGCAAAGTCTCTAAACAAGGACAAAATGCTGGCACACTTTTTGCCACAGCATAGCATGTGTGGTTTTTAGGCCAGTTGCCAATAGAGTCCTCCTTCCCGTCTGAAACTTCTTGAGCCTGGCCTTACCAATCCACACTTACATCAGCATTCTGGTCTTCTGAGCTCTGACCAGAATCTCCCACCACCCTCAGCTCTTGGATCTCCAAGGCTTCTCTAGCTGGCATCTCCGTATCTTTCCAAACTCCTCCTGCAAACCAATTCCAAAGGCTTCTAAACCACATTGCCAGGTAAAGTCACAGCAACGACTCCACTGGTCTGGCACCAATTTCTGTCTTAGTTACCTTCTCATTGCTGTGTCAGAACACCTGACATCCCCAGCTTAAAGAAGGAAAGATTTATTTTAGCTCACTTCTGAAGGTCTCACAGAGCCCATTCATGGGCACCTGGCACTGGTGGAAGCACATGAGGGTGGCAGAGCTGGAGGAGGGCAGCTCATCGTATGGCAGACAGAGGCCAAGTGGGTGAAGAAGGGAGGAACTAGTATATATATATAACTCTTCCAGGAAATCTCCCGGTGATCCATCCCTTCCAGATCAAGCCTTTGTAGTTGGTCCCTTCCGGATCACATGCCCTGTAATGTGCCACGTGCTCATTATCTACTCCATGCCATCACATGCCTGTAATCAATAGTCCACCAAAACACCTATAATCCAACACACGCCTAAAATCCACCCCTCCTGACCAGGCTCCACCTCCTAACAGCACATGGTTACATAGATAATTCACAACATCCAAACACATGAGGTGTGGGAGCAGGGCATTCCAGATCCAAACCATAACACTCATGGATTACTTTGGATTTCCAAGGCTTAGGAGTGTTTCAGCAGCTTCTCTCGGCATCAGAGCTATTATGTGACCACTAAATTGGCTGATGGATCAATGCTGTTCCATTAGATGCTACTTACTTTATACACTTCTGTGGGTCATCATGTTTCCTGTTACTCAAATATCAACATTTTTTAGAATCAGCTTTCAACCTGTAAGTTCCTTTTCAAGCAAAATCAGTTTTGTTAAACTACATAACAAAGCAGTCATACACCGAGATGCAGACGCATGTCCATGTTAGCTTTCAGTTACTCTAACAAAATTAACAAAATGCTTGAACAACTAATTTATAAAGAGAACAGTTACATTTGGCTCCTGGGATTGAAGGTTTAGATACATGACCAACTGCCACTTGGGATCTCTAGTAAGGCCGCTCCACGTGGCCGGAGCATGTGAGACAAGCCAGAGGTGCTTGCTTCAGTTGGGCCCTGTGGCTCAGACCTGCCTGTAATCCCAGCACTCTGGGAGGCCAAGGCTGGAGGTTCACAAGTTCAAGCCCAGTCAGGGCAATTTGACAACTTGGTGATTCCCTGACTTAAAATAAAAACGGGCTGTGAATCTAGCTCAGGGTGAAGGCCCTGGGTTTAATTCCTGGTACAAACAAAAACTGCTTACCTCATGGATGTGATGCAAACGCATGTAGAAGAGACTTGGGCTGCGCTCTTTTGTTCGAGGACACACCCCCAATGACCTAAGTTTCTACCCGTAGGCTCTAGATACTATAGGTCCCACCACCCCTGAGGACCAGGACTTTAACACATGGGCTTCTGGGATGCTTCAGCATGCAAGCTATAGCACAGTTTCCACTTAGGAAAGGAACTGGTTGTAAGGGTGAGCCAGCTGCAAGACAGATGTGCCCTGGCCATTATGTGGGCCTGGAGGTTGCCTCCACAGCTCAGTCACCTGATCAGTTCATACCTGGTAAGGCAGGAGCCTTGACTAGCCAGTTCGTTTGTTCTGGTTATCCCAGTTTCATGAGCTCTCCTTGTTCCCAAACCTTTCTGTGCAATCCACAGAAAATTCAGCCATTTTGAAGACAGAGTCGGAGACAGGATGTCTTCTAGGCCATTATGTTTTAAATACATTGCCTGTGTTTTTAGCATCACTCAGTGTGACTTTAAATGAGGCAAACATCAGGGGGGAAAAATAATTTTTTCAAGAAATATCCAATAGAAGATCTTACTGGAAAATTCTCATTTTCTTCTTTTTATTTCCCAGTTGCTGTACTGAAAATTTTGATTTTTCTTCTGCAGTTTACTAACACTGATGGTATTGTGTTCAATTCAAGCTGGTTGGCCAGAATATTACAACTAGAAAGGATTTTGTGGGGCACATTTCTTTTTGTGAAAATAAAATATTAGTATACTAAACTAGTACATTTCATTTTGTTTTTTATTAAGTGAATGTAGAGCCCTTCCCCCCGGGTCCTCCACCCTTTTTGGAGGCAGGGTCTCACTTCATAGTCCAGGCTCGTCCTGAATTCACTATGTAGCCCTGGCTGGCCTCCAACTCACAGCTATCCTCCTGCATCAAGTCTTCTCCAGAGTGCTGGCATTAGAGGTATGAGGTGCTGGGAAATCGAACCCGGGGCCTTGTGGTTGCTAGGCAAGCATTCTAACTGCTGAACTACATCCCCCCATCGCTGCCTCCTTAATATTTTTTTTTCTCTTGGTACTGGGGATTGTACCCAGGATTCCCCTTGACTTTTGACCTTTTTAATCACTCAGATATTGCAAACTGCATATTAGTGTAAAGCTCTGTTATCTAGCCAAACGCAGGCCTATAATCTCAGCACTCCCAAAGCCTGAGACAGGAGAATTGCAAATTCTAGCAGAGTCTGGGCCACTGAACAATATATTGAAACCCTTTCTCAAAATCAAAAATAAAAATGGGCTCTGGATGTAGCTCTGGCCCTGCGCTTGCTCCCCAATATCACATACACGAGCACATGTGTGCACACACACGCGCGCACACACACACACACACACACACACACACACACACACACCACCCATCTTTTTACTTCAGAACTTTAGCGTTCCTATTGTGGAGATTTTTAACAGTATTTTTTAATGAGAAATTTGCCTGCCTGATTAAGAAGGATGAGCCTTACAGTTTTAACTAGAAAGCTCACCACCTGCATGTTTCCCAACTGGCGTGTGTCTGTCTGTCTTGAGAAGGTCTCTCCCACTCGTTCCTATGTATTTATGCACACTCAGTTCAGTTCCCTGGGATGCGGTCAGCCTGTCTCCTTAAATTCTCATCTCGCTGGTGTGGTACACAGCCATCAGAATTCACCAGCACTCTCTGCTTGACCCTGCCTCGACAAGTCCGGCTCTAGAGCGTGCAGCCTGAATTCAGTTTCCCTGCTCAGTTTTTCTCCAAGGGCCAGTAGCTGCCCATCCATCCCCCGCTAGACAGCCTGCCTTGCCCTGGGCTGCGCTCTGCGGGCTTCTGCAGCGAGGTGCTTTCCCCCAGCATGTGGCAGGTGCCCGGCGGCTGCTCTCTGGATGTGTGTGGTGTCCTGGCTGCCACCTGCCCCCTTCCTCTCACACGTCTACGTCTCTCAGAGCCCGCCGTTCATCCTGGCCACGCTTTGCTTCCTCTGTGGCGTGTGTATGCGGAGTCTCTCTGACCCGTTCTCTCATTTACATGCAGTTCCTCGTTGCCCTCTCTCTGCCTTCACAGTCTTTGTACTTTTTTCCCAGTTGATTTCCTCTTGGCACTCTTCCGGAATCATCTTCCTTGCAGTTTCCTCTCCCTCCCCAACCCCCATTATCTCAGTACCATGGCCACCCACTGTGTCTTTGGATAGCAAAGTCGTAGGTGGCTGTCAGAACTAGGAACAGCTAAGGGACCCTAGGTATCCCCCATCACTTCCTGTGCATCTCAGGTGTGTCTAACCTGTAGCACAATGTTTTTGAGTTTTTGCCTCTGATCTTTTAATATTATAATTTAAAAGCTTCAGAAAGGTTTTAGTGCTTATATTTGTGTATATTTGTGCATTTACTGTGCTATAATATGAGATAGGTGGCTGAAGACTTCATCTTCACACAAAAAAGGGGGCAAAAAACAGTGAGTTGAACACCCCTGCAGAATGCCTGAGATTCTGGTAGACAGGCAAGTGGAGGTACACCTTCTTAAAACTGATGTGTGCGTGAAGGATCTCCCATGGGCAAAAATAGAAGTTTCCATGTTGCATTCTAAATATGGGCAAATTTTCTGACAAAATGGAAGGATAAAAAATTTCCTAATAAACATAAAGAAAGTAGAGAAGTAATTTTAAGATCTAATACCGAAACAAAAAACAAACCCAAAGACAAAAATATATCTGGATACTAACTCCCTCTCTACACACATGTTCACTACCCTCGGTCTCCTATTCTACAAGCACCACACACTTTACTTACTTACCCTGTAGTATAATAGTTTCCATCCAGGAAGTTCATAAACATTAACTGATGCCACTGCCCCTATGGAACATTCTGGATGCGAGTCACCTGCTAGTGAAGGGCAGAAGCATTTATGAGTCCAATTTGATCAAAAAGTCCATCTCAAATTGAAATTTCCTATATGGCCTGGGAGGACATTTATTTATTTATTTATTTATTTATTTATTTTTGAGACAGGGTCTCACTCTGCAGCCCAGGCTGGTCCTGAACTCAATATGGAGCCCAGTCTGCCTTGGACTCACAGCAGTCCTCCTGTCTCAGCCTCCCGAGTGCTGGGATTACAGGCATGTGCCACCACACCCAGCTTAAGTGGTGCTGGGGAATCGAACTTCGGTACTTAGGTGCTTGTCTTAGCACTTGCTAGGCAAGTGCTTTAACCACTGAGTCATTCCTCCAGCCCTTTAAGAGGACATTTAATATAATCATGCAGTACCCCAAAAAACCTGTATGGTCTTGGAGGACATTTAACATGGTGATATGGAGCTCCGTGCTGGAGAATCAAATGTCATCTTCAAGGGGACTCCACTGGAGAGAAGGTCAAGTCCATATGGAGTTTCTTACTCATTCATAGCAAGGAACGCACATTGCATGTTGTCAGAACGAGATGGCAAGGGAGGAACATGTTCAGTTCCAGACGAAATGATCCTTTAAAAGCTTCTAAGTGCTTCCTCAGCCCAAGCCGGCTTCTCAGCTCTTCCATTTGATTCTCTTGATTCCCACTCCCCTCCCCCATTAAATGCCCCCCAGTCGTGGGAAGGATCTGGGCTGGTGACTAGGAGTGAGGCATTTAGTGTTTGGCCTAAAGGTTCTTAGTGTTTTCAAACTGTCCCTCACTTGTTCCAGGAGGACCCCGGCTATTACACATCCGCCGTCATGTCTGTGTGTCATATTGCTTTTATAGATGGAACGCTGAGCAGGCCGTGGTGTCTCGTGCCCGTAATTCAATGCTCTGGGAGGCTGAGGATGGAGGGTTGCGACTTTGAGTTGCGCCTGGGCATCCTTGTCTCAAAATAAAAGTTTTTCAAAGCTGGAGATGTAGCTCAAGGTGAAGGCCCTGGGTTTGATTCCACAATACAAAATAAAAACCTAACCAAATCAAAGAAAATAAAACCCTCTAATGACATTTTAAAAATAGTTTAGGGCGAGGGTTATAGCATGGTGCTAGAGCAGTTATGGTACTTTCCTGATTCCCTGGGTTTGATCCCCATCACACAGAGGGAGAGAGAGAGAGAGAGAGAGGATCTTGGCAGATCTGCAACTACTTCACCTACTTAATGCTGCCCTCCTAATGAACTCCCTTTTGAGATAAAGTGAACTAAAATTATAAGAATTTTTGGAAAGTGTTGTGACCTTTTCTAGAAATAATATAGTTACTTTGGGTTATCATTTATGTGCCCATTTACTTTGTACTGGATTCGAGTATTTTCTGCTTACTGGATAAAGCAGAAAATAAAGCTAACATGGTCATGCGTCTGTTTTATGATCCAAACATTATGCAAATATGTGTAGCACAGAAAGCGAGGAGACCGCGTAATTATCTTTGCTGTCCTCTGTGTAAGCATTCTATATCTATTCCTCTGTGTTTTTCTGTGCATACAGCAGTTGTCCACTACTGTACTACTTTTTCTCCTATGCAAATGAGATCGATTTGTTTTACACTTTGAATGTGGGATGTTTGTGTGTCTGTGTGTGTGTGTGTGTGTGTGCGGTGGCGCTGGGGACTGAACCCAGGGCCTTGTGCATGCTAGCTAGTGCTGGCGCTGAGCCGTTTCCGCAGCACTATCTCTAGCTCCGTGGATGGTGTTAGAACCCACCACAGTGTCCTCAGCCACTGTGAATTTTGGGTTCTTTTTCCACATTGCTCTGATTTTGTCTCTCGTGTGCTGCGTTTCTCTCTCTGTGTAGTTCTGGGGGTCACACCCTGGGCCTCCTGCCTGCCAGCCATGTGCTTTCCCACTGAACTCTACCCTCAGCCCCATTTCTGTGGATTCTTGGGGGACTGATGATGCGGTTAAAGAGCACTGTCCATTTGTAATTTTTTTCACATCTAGGAAGTCAGTGGTGCCATTCTGGAGATCTGGCAGGGCTTTAAAAGCATTTCTGTAATGCATATTAGCCGTCGTATTTAAATTCAATTTTACAAAAAAAATTCTAATAGATACTGAGGTACGTAGACATATAGGCACTTATTGGAATATCATTTTGAGTTTCTTAAATGTTTTCTCCATTAATTTTTGAGTAACTCCAATTTTCCCACTTTGGTTGGACAAGACACCGCTGTCATTTGAGGGGTGCACACATGCGCACTTCCTGTGCTGTCCGTGGAGGTAAAGCCTGTGCCGTTGCCCCCTCATCCCTGCTTCTCCTTCCCTGGAAACGTGTATGTGTTCTTCTGATTCCTTAGAGGCCACCTGGGGTGAGTCACGAATAGGAGCTTAAGAGACAGAGAGCCTGGGTTGACTCCCAGCACCCTGATGTGTTGGTTATGTGATCTTGAGCACAGCACTGAACTTCCCTGTGCCTGTGTTTCTTCAACTGTGACTTGGAGGTAATCATAGTGTACCCTGGTGGAGTTATATCGGGTCAGTGAGCCAATAGATATATGTATCAAATACTTGAGACAGTGCCCATGGGTAGTGAGTAGTTCATTGGAAATACCATTGTCTTTATGGTCTTGGCTAGCTAGGTGGATTTCCAGCTGAGTTTACTGTGGGTCATCATTTTAATCCAAAGGTATAAGAGAACCTTGTAGGGTTAGGGTACAACTGGGCTAACCAGTGTTGCTAAGGATACAGAGCAGGTGAGCCCCTCCTCCATGGCCAGCGGGCACATGAACTCCTCATCCACAGCCAGTGGGCACGTACAGTATTGCAGCTTCTTTGGAATGGTATAGCCATTTCTCAGAAGTTAAAATGTAGAGTTCCCATAAGATCCATCGGTTCCACTCTAGGTCTATACCCAGGAGGCATGAAAACATCTGCCTACACAAAAACTTGAGTGAAAATGCTCATGGCGATAATATTTGTTATAGCCAAGGGGTAGAAATAAATGTACATTGAGTGATGAATTAATAAATGAATATATATATATATATATATATATATATATATATATATAGGAGTACTACTCTGCTAGGAAATGAAATGCAATACTGCTACTGCTACCTTCTTTTATACAGATGAACCTTGAATATATCACATTAACTGAAAGAAGCTACACCCAAAAGACGACGTATTACAGGGTTTCATTGACGTGAAAGGTCTAGAGGGAAGGATGTCCCAGAGACAGAGAGCAGAGCAGTGGTTGCTTCTGGTGCAGTATGGCGCGGGATAGGGACAAGGCAGTGAGTGCAGATGGGTGCAGGCTTCTTTGTGGAATGAAGAGACTGTCTTAAAATTAGATTGTGGCATGTGGTTGTACAGCCTTGCAGATACACAAGAACCATTAAGTTGTGTGCTTAAAATGGATGTTTTATACGAACAGAGCTGTTTGTATTTACTTGTGTAATGGGACCCTTGTGCTTGGTAAGCACATACTCTCCCATGGAGCTACATACCAGCCCTGAAAGTGATCCTAAAAGAAGAAAGTCAACTTGAACTCTGGAGCTGAGCTCTGGGGCTCTCCCAGCTCACTGAAAGGAAGCCCCAGGGGAGTCCTGAAATCTGGTTTTCACAAGCCTGAAGACGAGGCATCACTAAGCAGATTTTAGAAACACATTGTCATGGACAAGATCACTTGGACTTTACGTTGTTGTCTAGGTCATAGTTGTTGCCGAAGGCTGGGTGGCAGAGGGAACGTAGACCCCTTGGGTGACAACAGTGACGGTCTTCAAAGCGGATGGGGCACGTGCTTCTGGATGTTTTGCTATTCCCTGCTGCTGAAGGTCCAGCCCTGGGGACTTGAGAAGCAGCTCCCAGCACCCAGTTCCCAGCACCCCATTTCCCTGTCCCCAGGCAGGTGTAGAGGCAGTAGCTAGGGCTTCCAGCACACCCAGAAACTGGCTCTGAAATGCCCCCATGTGCTTGACCCATTCTCTTCAACTCTGCTGTTTGCTTATGTGTAGTTTTGGTCTCCTAAGTGTTTCTGATTGCTATAGCAACCCTAATCAATCACAGGACCAAAAATAGCTCTTGCTTTTTTTTTTTTTTTTTTTTTGAAGTGTATCTGCAGTGGGTCTGGAGTGCACTCCGCTGGTGCTGTGCCCGCCCAGCTCTCTTTTCCTGACACTGTGCCTAGAGAGCTGTGTCTGGAAACCGTTCTTGTGTGCTGAGGCCTCAGACCTTCTTGGCATTCTTCTACCTGCGCCTGCAGGTCCCTCCATCACTCCCAGGTGCTGCACATATGTGCTTGGAAATATCAGCAGAGATCCAGCTCCTCTCTGCACATTGGTTTTAGATGCTGGAGATTTTCAGGCACCCAGCGATCGCTTTTCCATGAGTGGCTCATCCTGGTGACGCTGGTTTGGAAGGCCAGTTAGAGACATGCAGAGGCTGGAAACGCACACAGGAGCCGGTCAGGGCAGAGTCCGACTGGCAGTGACACTAGTGGGGTTCATCTGGCTTGGGGGGGTCGCAGCTGGCGAATCAAAGATGAAGTGACAGTGGAGCTTCCGTCCTGTTCCCTGATTACTTCTTGTCTCTGATATTGTTCTTAAGAGATTGGAGGCAAAACAAACCCTTGACTTAATTAAGGGATTTGTGTGTGTGTGATCTTCCCTCTTGATTCTCCCTCTACCTGCTAAGCAGAGCCGTTAGTCAGGAAGCAGGGCTGCTGGGGCCTAGCTCAGCAGTTACAGTGCTTGCCTAGCAAGTGTGAGGCCCGGGGTCTAATTCCCCAGCACCACGTGAGCCAGGCATGGGGGCACACATGTGTAATCCCAGCACTAGGGAGGCTGAGGCAGGAAGACTGCCGTATGTCTGCCCATAGACAGAGATTTTCCATGAGAAAGAGGATTCCAAAACCAGAGGGTGCCCAGGGGAGAAGGAAAATGTGGGGAGGGGCAGACATGACTCTTTGGTGTCCCCCAGGCTCTGGGGACAGGAGCTCTAGCGTCACTGCCCTTAACCTTCTGTCTGTATGAAGACTGGATGTGGTCCCAAGACTCCCAACTTCTGCTTTTTGATGCTTGCTCAGTCTGTCTTGTTTTCTTTCTTTCTTTTCTTTCTTTCAACCTGCTGTTGAACCCAAGGCTTCATTCACGCTGGGCAAGTGCTCTGCCATTGAACTATATCTTCAGCCCTTTTTCATTTTTTATTTTGAGACAGGGTCCCGCTGAGTTGTCAGGTGGCTCAGGCTAGCCACGAATTTGAGATCCTCCTGCCTCAGCGTCCCAGAGGCCTGGGATTACAAGTGTGCACCACCACGCCCAGTTTGTTACTCTTTCACAATGTTTCTGAGCACTGGATTTTATAGTTGGGCCAAGTGAACCAAAGGCATAAATCCTTTAGCTCTGGGACAGAAAAACCACGTGGAACCCCTGTGCAGACCTTGTTTCCCCACGTGCAGTGGGCGGGGGTCCAGGGAAAGCTGAGAGGAAGGGGGAGGGGAAAGTGCCCCAGCTACCACGGACAGAGGCTGCAGGATCTGAGCATGGGACCTCCATAGCAGAGCAAGCTGCGAGGAGCCCAAATCTGCTCCCTGCCAGGGCACCACCCGTACCATGGGAAAGACCAGCCAAGCGTCCTGCATGTGGCCACAGATCAGCAAGTCCCTTGTCTCCCGGGCACCTTGAATTGACAGTGAAAGATCCACCTCGCCCTCCGCTCTGTGGGCGTGCCAGGGAGGGGCAGGGGATGGAGATGGTCAGCATCTCTCCAGGACCTCTTCTGCCAGGCATGCCTGACCTTGAACATCCAGTGTCCCCTGAGTCCTCACCTCCCAGCAGCAAGGCTGGGATCATCGCCCTCTGACCGATGAAGACAGTGAGGCACACAGAGGGGTGAGGGAAATGTGGCCGACGTCACACAGCTCGTGAGAAGAGAAGCTGGGATTTGAACTCGAGTTGATTTCACTCCAAAGCCTGGGTGTTTCCTACTGAATCACCACACTGCCTACCTGTGGGCCAGGTGCACGTGGCCACATGTGCGCACTAGGAGGGACAAGTTCGCTGGCATCAGTCACTAGTAACTTTCTCCTGGGGCCGTAAGCACTGGCTGTTATCTAAGAAAGCGCACAGATTCCCCAACCCTTAGGGCATGTTCAAACCTCATCATGTGTGAGCTTCACCAGAGGAGAGCCACGTGGGGGTCTGGCGGGAAGCAGCGGGCATGGTGGGTGTTTTATTGGTTTTCTATTTTTGTGTGACAAATTTCCCACAACCTCGGCAACTTAAAACAACCCAAATTTCGTGTCACTATGGGTCAGGAGTTGATGGCCAGGTTGAAACTGAGGTGTCAGTCATCTCCAGTCTCACTTGGGCTCAGGGTCCTCCTCCAAACTCACTGGTTGCTGACAGGATTCTCCTTCTCGTCATTGTAGGATAAAGTCTTAGTTTCCAGCTGACTGAGTCCCCAGCTCCCAAGTGGCCTTCCCCTGGTCATAACCACCTCAGAACCTCAGCACTTCAAAGCCAGCAAAAGAATCTCTGCTTCTTCTAAAATGAAGTTTTCGATACAATGACAGAATCTCAGGGGGCTGGAGGAATAGCTCAGCACTTAAAGTGCTTGCCTAGTTCAGTTCCCCATCACCACATAAGCTGGGCATGGTGGTGCACGCCTGTAATCCCAGCACTTGGGAGGTGGAGGCAGGAGGATTGCTGTGAGTCCAAGGCCTGGCTGGGCTCCATATTGAGTTCAGGACCAGCCTGAGCTACAGAGTGAGACTCTGTCTCGAAAAAAAAAAAATCTCAGGATGATGATGTCTTCATTGTGGTATCGGTCAAGGGCTGTGCTCGTTCTGAAGGCTTTAGGAAGTAACACCCCATTGGTCAGGGAATGGGTAGGCTCCCCCGCTGAGAATGCCAGGCTCTGGGGCACTGTGGGACTCTCAGCATTCTTCTGGGATGGACCAAATGGATCTGGAAACAGTACACGAAGTGTACTGAGTGGCTGAGAGCACAGAAGTCTTCCAAGTCCCATAGACATCTTCCAGTCTTAGACACTGACACTCCAGATGCCTCCTTCCAGGAACCGGCTCAAGTGAGGTCACTTCAGGGCTCTTGATGTCAGTGACATGCCATCTTCCTCGCCCAAAGAACATCAGCATGTTTAGGAGATGGCACGTGCGCTGAGGACACCCATGGTTGGAAGGTTGACGTCTCCTTTCTCCCCCTGGATGTTTGAAGATGACTAGGTTAGATGCTGTATTTCTAGCTGTGGTAAAAATGTTAATTATAGAGCACATTACTGAGCATAAAACTGAAGGTGGTGACTGTCCTGCACCACACCTGATGGCACCAGAGTGCGGGAAAGATCCCTCTGCTTGGGCACCCAGGCACACAGACAGCTAATGGTGATGACCGTGGAGGAGACGTGTGGTGTAATAAGGGAACAGATAGCTGCCACTGTCCCAGGGGCTGCGCATCCAGAAGTGGTATCGCAGGTGAGCTTGGAGTAAGATTTAGAAGGGAAATCGCAGGAGGAGAGGGTGTGGGCCTGGCCCCTGCAAGTGTTGGACGGGTGGGAAGCCCTCCTAGATTTCAAGGGGCCTGAACCCACGGGCTGGGGCCCCTAAGCAAGGAGGTGGCACAGAGACACTCAGGGCAGAGGCAGTGCTTGGGTGATGCAGCCACAGGGCAGGGATGCCTTGGGACCACAGAGCCTGGAAAGGTCGGGAGGGGTGTCAGAGCTCTGAGGGGCATGGCCTGCTGACACTGATTTCAGACTTTGATCCTCCAGGACTGTAAAAGCCTGGTTTTGGAGGGTGAGGGAAGGGGAAGAGGGTCTCACTTTGTAGTCCAGGCTGGTCCTGAACTCACTATGGAGTGCAAGATGACCTCAAAGCAATGGCAGTCCTCCTGCCTCCACCCCTCAAGAGCTGAAATCACAGGTGTGCGCGACCAGGCCTTTTGTTTTAAGCTACCAATTTTGTGCTAATTTGTTATATCAACTCTACAAAATTAATAAAGGAAGGGAGAACATTAGAGTTTAATGTGTACCTTTTGAGTTTGTTGTATCTATAGGACCCTTGCTGGAGGTGGCCTGTGGACAGCTGGGAATGTGACAAGTTGGACCTAGAGGTTTGGATTTTGGAGGCATTCACAAGAAAGAATTTTTTGTTGTTGTTGTTGGTCACAGAAGCTGGGTGCGGTAGCACATGCCTGCATTTCCCCCGACAAGGGAGGCTAAGGCAGGGAGATCACAGGTCATAGCCAGCCTGGGCAACTTAGTGAGTTTAAGGCCAGCCTGGAGCAGAAGTCTCACAACACCTGGGGGGTGAGAGCGCAGATGGTCAGAGAAAGAAACAGGTGGGACGATCAGGGTTGAGGGACTGGAGCGAGAGGAGGAGACAGGCAGGAAAGGCGGCTGTGAAGGACCTGTGCTCGGGACAGAGGAGTTGCGTGGTCACGCCAGGCAGCACTGAGAGGCCCCCGGGGAGCAGCGGGAAAGAGACGCTGGTTTGGAGATGCTTTGAGAATCTGTTGTCTCCGTACCAAATGGCACTGGTTGAAAGGAGGTGAGGCTGCAGACGTAGCTCAGTGGCAGTGTATTTGCCTCGCACGCCCAAGGCCCTGGGTGCAATCCCCAGCATCGCAAACAAACAAAAAGTAGGCGAGAGGCAAAAACAGAAGCCAGCCGGGCCTGTCTTCCTTCTTGCTAAGTCTCATCATGAAGACAGAGAGCAGTGGGATTGATTACAGATGGAGGAGGAAGCCATCAAGGAATTTTGTACTTACTTGCTTTTTAAGAACGTGACCTTGTGTACATGTTTTTAGGCTGTGGAAAAGTCAGCAAGAAGGGTTAGGGATGTAGCTTAGTGGTGGAGGGCCTGCTTCGCGTGCGCTGGGTCCTGGGCTCAGTCCCCAGTACTAAATGAACAGAGCATAATCAATGAGACAAGGTTCCAGAGAAGAACTATATTAATTTCTTTCGCTGTACACCTACAATGTGCCAGGTACGGCCCTGGATTACCTGTATGGGCCCGTTGATCATCTGAAAGCTCCTACAGAGCGGAGGAGTGTCTCAGTCTAGAAATGGGAAGACCAAGTCTAGGGATAGTAAAGAATTTGCCCAAGCAGACTCAAGTATATCAATTCCTTCTTCCTTCCTTTTTTTTTTTTTCTCCTTTCCTTCTTTTTGTGGAACTGGAGCTCGCGCCTAGGGCCGGGCCTTCACAGAGTTGCCCAGGCTAGGCTCAGACTCACAATCCTCCTGCCTCAGCCTCCCAAAGTGCTAGGATTATAGGAGTTCTTTGCATTATACAGAGTGTCTCAAAAGTCTGTTCATCTTTCCCACATATGGCAATTTCTGGTACACTCAGCACATTGAATTTATTGCTTGTGTAATTTTTCTCATAGCGTTAGTTTTGCTTTGAATCTCATGACCAATTAATCCCAAGCAATTTATATATGTATATATACGCTATATTTTTGGTATTTTCATATGTATGATGACCTTTGGGACACCTAGAATTGCTTTGCATTGGAAAAAAAGGCAGCACTGTCTGTCTCTGATTCTTAAAGAAGCAGAAGGAAGCAAGCATACTCGCAGCAGAGGACAGGGCTGCTGTGGGCTTTCTGTTACATGGTCTGTGCTCTCACCCACCAAATGATCAGCTTTGAGAGCGGAAGGCGAGCCAGTCTCCTGGGGGACTGGAGCAGCTGAGGAGGGTCCCTGAGGGGGCAAAGGGCGGCCAGGAAGAAGTGGAAGGTGAGCTTTGCTTGGATTTATGGGCGGGAGTTTTTAGAAACACAGACCTGCGCCGGCCAGGCAAGTTTTATCTTAAGATGGACCTTTCACTGAGAATTTAATGACAGCTCTGAAAACACCTCGAGCTTCAGGGACCTCTGATAGGACATGAGTCATCTACTCGGCCTAGGCTTTTAGAATTCGTCATCAGCCATGCCAAGGGGATGACCAGTCCCACAAAACAAACCTGACCCGGGAGCAAATGCTGTCCAGCCCGTCGGGGCTGGTCCTCCTGTGGCCTGGCTGCAGGCAGGTGCGCTCACAACCTCCGGGCAGGGCTGCCAATCTGATGGGAAGATGACCCACGTCTGACTCCAAAATAACAACATCTGCTCATTTGCATGGAAGTTTTGCGTTTCGTATGTGGGTTGAATACCCAAAGGTTCAAGTTTGTTTGTTTGCCCTAGGGAAGTGGTTTAGAGGTTAAACAGATTAAAAAACTCCTCGTGGTTCTGTGCTTGGCGCCCTCACACCCCCTCTGCGTTGCTGTTTCTCACACTACGACGCTCCCCTGCAGATAAATTATGGGCTAACAAGAAGAAATTTTATTTACCTGATGCTTCCCTCATCCTGCGCAGGGCTACCTCTCCAGGCTATATTTTGGTTTTGATTTTTTGAGTCAGAGTCTTGCTAAGGCCCTAAGTTGCACGAGCTGGGCTCCAACTTGGAATCCAGTCCTCTTGCCTCAGCCTCCCATAGTGCACCCTGGAGGCCCAGAGGTTCTCTTGGCAAGGGCATCTCCTCACGTGCCCGGCCAGTCGGAGCTCCGCTGGGGGCTCTGAGTGCTGCACCCCCTCCTGGGCACTCCTGGAACCGGCGTGAGGGCAGCAGTTACCAGGTGAGAGGTTGGAGAAGAGACAGCCCGGAGGGTGTAAATGAATAATCGCAGGGCCTCGTTGTCCATGAAGGCAATTACTGGGATTGATTGCTTCCGCGTCTCCTTAGTCACGGTTCAGATGGGCCGTTTCGCTCAGATGAACAGATGGATGCCGAGCACGCACAGGCATGCGGGACGGTGCTCTGTGCATGTCCACGGCCTTCTCCTGTGCGTGCCCCACGAAGGGCGTGTGGTCACTGCCGGGAAGAAGTGCCCGAGGGCAGGACGGAGGGGTTGCGGACTCTGAGCTATCAGATGGCGGCCTCTGTGGTTCCCTCACACCACAGCAGGTGGTGCAGTGAGGTGGTTTTCAGACTCAGGCTTGAGAAACAGATTGTGGGACCCCATTTCCAGGGCTTCCGATTCCGTGTATATGTGCATTTCTAGCAAGATCTAAGAGCATGAATGCTGGACCAGGCAATGTAACTTTCAGCCCCGGCTCAGGGATGCTCCAGCTGTGTGACTGTGCCTTAACCTCTCTGTGCCTCCATTCCTAATCTTGAAAACAGAGTGACCCTCATAGTACTATCCTTTGGGATTGGTGCAAGGACTGTGTAAAAAGTTGAATGCACTCAGAGCATGCCTGCTTGAGAGAACACACCGGCCCTAAACACAGAAAGGGCGCCACCTCCTGGGACTGCAACCGGGTCAAGACCAGGCTCATTCCCC